>QRDG01000048.1:1254577-1496986 GCA_012064385.1 Puccinellia tenuiflora | reverse complement strand
CAAAAATTTTTAGGTACACAAGTAATGGTTATATCACAGAATCGATAGTTTTGGAAAAATGACAAATTTGTGTTGTAATATTTTTCCCGATTGGTTGAGAGGAAGCACAATCCATGTGACATGCCATCCCTGCACCTGATTGGTTGGGAGGAAAGTGGTGTGGATCGATGACGTGGCAGAATCTCATCATTTCCCCTCACTCCTTATCTCTCCTCCATCCTCATCCCGCGCGGGTGAAACAAAAAAAATCCAAACTTCCCCCAATCGAGCGCGTTGTAGCTTGCCGGCCGGCGACGAAGACCACCATGGCCGCGTACATCCTCCTCGACGATGCCGTGCGTGCGTGCCTCCGCGGGGATGGGTGCTGCACCAGTGGCTTCAGCAAGCACAACGCCTCCGCGTGCCTCTCCGACCTTGTGCAGGTGTTCCTCGAGAAGGACGCTACCGGCGGCCGTGAGCCCGCGACGAAGGGTGGGGACCGGGGATGAGGACGGCCCTGGCCGCGCCAAGGAGACAGCAGCGTCCGTGTGGGAGCTGCTCGACCCGCCAGCCGCGGAGGACCCGTTCCGGATCAGGCTGGTCGCGTCCGCGGCGATTGACGAGGAGGCGCCGCTGCGGGCGCACGCGTGGTCGTGCTCCGGCTACGCGCTGCCGGGTACGACGCCGTCGTGTGCAGGTCGCGCTGGGAGGCGTCCGACGGCCTCATGGCATGGAGCACATCGACGTGGTCGCACCGAAGCCGCCCGCGGCGAAGAAGGGCCGCGCTGGAGGTGGTGCGAGCAGCAGCGGAGTACGCGGTCGTCGTGGCCGTGGTGCTCGCGTCGACGGTTGTCGCACGGGAGGAGGTCGTCGGGTGCGCGGTGCGCCTGGCCTCCGACGCCGCACGCCGGTCGCTACGGGCGCACGACCTGCGCCGTGGCGCAAGACACACAGTACATGCTCAACGACGGCGGAGCCACGGCCATCCTCGACCTCAAGTCCGGCGCCGCTTCGCCCGGTGCAACGCCGCCAGCCCGTCCCCGGCGAGGGGCGGGGATTTTTTTTGATAATATCATCCCTCTTTACCGTGTGTGTTTTGACATAGCACCCGGCAAAGATAGGGCGACGTGTCAACTGCTCGTGCGAGGAGCCTTTGCCGTGTTTTTTTTTTACACTCGGCAAAGAGGTTGTGCCGTTAACGGCTGACGCATTTTTCTTCGCCGTGTGTCACGAGTATACACAATTTGCCTAGTACCCTGGAAAAAACATCCGGCAAAAAAAACTTTGCCGAGGCAAGATATGCCGGGTAGCCTTTACCGGGTGCAATACTCGGCAAAGACTTGCCGGGTGTTTTTTTTATCTTCGCCGGGTACAATTTATACTCAGCAAAGATTTCGTTTCCGTAGTGGTAGTATGGTATTTATCCTTGTCAGTTTGAACATTTCCATTCGTAGGGTCTAAAAGTGATAGCTAGGATATGCTAAGAGTGAACTCTTTCCACATCATGTTGTAGTGTGCACCCCTTCCTGGAATTTGTATGAACCATACATTATCTTTTCAAATGGGGAAAATAACTCACACTTAAACGAAAGCAACCAGTTAGGATCGTTTCTTTCTGATATATATTGTTCATATTATCTAATATACAGATTTTTTATCTGGTAGTTATAGAATACATGCATTGTGGATTTCACGTTCACTTAGTTAATGTGTCCTTTGGAATTTTTTAATCAAGGTATTTGGTAATTTAATACATGTACCATCCAAAAGATGATGCCTCTGGCGAGTTAAGAAAACATGAAACATCTAACTCCTCAATTTTTTAACTCACATCCTCAATTTTTTTTAACTCTGTCCTATGACACCTAGCCTGAAGATCCGGACCACCATCCCAACCCTTTTGGAACCATACCAAATAAGTAAAAATTAAAGATAGCTTTAAGTGCACACATTTCCTAGATGTTAGCAAAAAAGACACATTTGTATGTTTTATAATCACGCACACACATATAATTTACCCATGTCAAATTTCACCAAATTATATGATCATTTTCTATGTTTTAATATTTTTGAGTTTTGACATTCTAGAGGTTAATATTTAAGTTTTTGAAGGGGTTCGTAGTGCGACGATAGTTTAACTAGTAAGTTTTTCTACTTTGCAGGTTCTCCTCCCTAAATCAACAACTGGTCCAAGGCTGAAATCTCTTTAAAACATACGTTACCGGGTTCTACAAATCGGCTCCTTGTCCCTTCAGCCTCTGGGCGTCCATTTACAATGGTAGTTGGAAATTTCCCGCTCCCCATTATTATACCCAGCTCTCATTGTTTTGACGGAGCAGAACCTTCGGTCCTTCTTTAGTAGAGCCACATGCCGTTCCCACAAACTAGGCAAGGGCAGAACGCGGAGATCAAGCTAAGAGAGATCAGAGATATGACACAATCAACTGTCGCAGTCCACTTGCTGTCAGTACTCAGTATTACTGTATTAGGAATTAGAGACATCGGAAGTAGCATCTGACGCCTCTACAGTTGGTGTCGGCGTAACTAGGAAACCAGTTGTGGCGCCACACTGCGACGGCCAATTCCCCATACCACACAGTCCCACACCCTCCTGCTGCTGTCCCTCTACATCTGTCACTCCTCTCAGCTCAGGTCGCAGTTCTGCGCCCCGGATCTTCTCGCCCCCGCCTCGACGCATGTACGCCCGCTGCTACGCAGTTCCTGCTAAAAGCATGTTCCACAAGTCACCCACACGCGAATGGCGCTCGTCGCCCCTCTCCGATCAGATGAATCGAGTTGATATGTCGGACTGAGACAGTGTTGCTGTTCTGAACATGTCGAAGATCTCTGTCAATTAATGAAGTGGTTGCCCTCCTTTCTAATTAATTCCTGCACCCTGTAGGAAAGGAAATATGTAGCAATTGAGATTATTTTCAAAACAGCTGGTTATGTGCTCGCACTGAAGGGTAGGATCTTTATCCTTGTCAGATTCAACAATTTCATTTGTAAGGTCTGAAACTGATAGTTAGGACAGGCTAAGAGTAAACTCTTTACACTTCGGGTTGTAGTGTACAACCCATCCTGGTATTTCTACGATCCATATAATCTTTTCAATGGGCAAAAGAAAGCACGCTTGAAGCGAAAAGAAACACAATTAGGATCGTTTCTTCTGATATATATGATCTAATTTACAGATTCTATTTTATTTGATAGTTATAGATTTTTTTAATGCATTGTGGATATTAGCTTCGCTTAGCTGATGTTTTCTTTGACAATTCAAATCAAGGCATTTGGTAATTGTACACAAGTACTTTCCACCATGTGCAATTGGCTAATCATGATGATGCATTGTGGATCTCAGGTTCGCTTAGTTAAGTGTTCTTTGAAAATTGTTAATCAAGTTATTTGGTAATTTAATACAAGTACCATCCACCAATGTGCAACTGGCTAATCAAGACGATGCCTCTTGCGAGTTAAGAGAACATCAAACATCTCAACTCCTCAATTTTTTTAACTCACCTCCTCAATTGTTTTTAACTCTGTCCTATGACACCTAGCCTGAAGATCTGGACCACCGTCCCAAACGTTTTGGAATCATGCGATATATAATTTACCCATGTCAAATTTCACCAAATTAAATGTATCATGTTTTAATATTTTGAATTTTGTTTGACAATTATAGAGTTTAATAGATAAGTTTTTGAAGGGGTTCCTAGTGCGATGGTAGTTTAACTACTTAGTTTTTATACTTTGCAAGGTTCTCCACCCTGAATCGACGACGGGTCCATGGCTGACATACGTGATCAGGTTCTACCCAATCCCCTCTATGGGCCTTCATCCTATAGGCATGACTATGGTAGTTGGAATTTCCCGCTCCCCATTATATATATATATACCAGTCCTCATTGTTTTGCCGGAGTAGAACCTTTAGTCCTTCTTTAGTAGAGCCACATGTCGTTGCCCACAAGACTAAGCAAGGGCAGAACTCGAAGATCAAGCTAAGAGAGACAATGACACAATCAGCTGCCGTAATCAACCTGATGCCGGTATTAGGAATTAGAGACATCGGGAGTAGCAATTGACGCCTCCATGTTTGGTGTCGACGTAAAGGAGAACCCCGTTGTGGCGCCACACTGTCACGGCCATATGTATGCGTGTGTGGGTTTGCAGCTCCAATTCCCCAATCCCTAGATGTTCCTGCCGCTGTCAATCATTCCTCACTTGCTAGCACTTCAGAACGCAGCCCGCCCATCACCATCTGTCACTCCTCTTAGCTTGAATCACAGTTTTCCCCAGCGCATCTCCTCGCCCCGCCATATGTCCTTCCCGCAGCTTGGCAACCCCTGCTAACAGCTCCTGTTCCACGAGTTGCCTTGTGCCTGATATGCTGTTGTTGCACCACGACGTGCCTCCCATGATTCGCCGACCACAAATGGAGGAGCTGCCACCAGTCTCCCAGTTGCAGCCACGGCTGCCAACACCGTCGTACTGCACTGACTGGCCACCGACGAACGTCTCCTCTTGACATATGAAGAAGAAAACATGTCCTCAAAGGGATGTCACTCCACGAACGATTTCGCTGCTGTCAGACTCAGAGAATGTTGCTGTTCGGAACATGCAGAGGATCATTGTCAATTAATGAAGTGGTTGCACTCCTTTCTAATAATTCTTTCACCACGTATGAACGGAAATGAAAAAATAAAATGAGATTATTCACAAAACAGCTGGTTATGTCCACCCCCTGAAGGATATAGTAGGATCTTTATCTGTGTCAGATTCAACAATTTCATTTGTAAGGTCTGAAACTGATAGTTAGGACAGGGTAAGAGTAAACTCTTTACACATCATGTTGTAGTGTGCACCCCATCCTGATATTTTTACGATGATACGATCCATATTATCTTTTCAATGTGCCCAAGAAAGCACGCTTGAAACGAAAAACACCAGTTAGGATCACTTGTTTCTGATATATATATCGTTCATATGATCTAATTTGCTGATTCTAATTTATTTGACAGCCTTAGAATTTCTGTTATGCATTGTGGATTTAAGGTCCGCTTAGCTGGTGTGTTCTTTGACCATTTAAATCAAGGAATTTGGCAATTTTATACAAGTACCTCAACCATGTGCAATTGACTAAACAAGACGATGCTTCTCACGAGTTAAGACAACACGAAATACCTCAACAGTCTCCGCATTTGATTAGATAATGGATCTATCTTTTGGAGCATGTTGGTGGAATATATAGGTTGTATTTTTTTTAAGGATAAAAGCTTTTTTCCAATCTATTAATTAAGAATGAGAGAATTGTCCAGTTAATTTACAGAAAATCGGACAAAAAGAATAGAAACATACCAAAGAGAACTACTCGCAAAGCTAAAAAAAAACACTACTAGTCGTCGTCTATATTGATGACATTATTGTGGTGAGCTCTTCTCCTTCAGCTACTAATCGCCTTGTTCAGCAGCTTTGTGATTCTTTTGCTCTTAAGGATCTTGGCCCTCTATACTACTTCCTTGGTATTGAGGTACAGCTCTCTCGTGGTGGTCTTCTTATGAGTCAAAAGAAATATGCTTCTGAATTGTTACAGCGTGCTGGTCTTCTTAAGTGTGCTCCCGTATCCACCTATGGCCTCGTCTGATAGATTGTCAGCTAAGCTATAGATGGTACTCTTCTTTCTACTGAAGAGTCTACACAATACCATAGTATTGTTGGTGGTTTACAGTATCTCCCGATGACACGTCCAGATTTATCATTTGTTGTTAACAAGGTCTGTCAATATCTTTATGCTCCTCGGTGTACACATTGGTCTGCGGTCAAGCGTATTCTTCGGTATGTCAAGACCACACTTTCTCATGGATTGTTGCTACTGTCTGCTACTACATATCTTGACCTATTTGTCCGCATTCTCTGATGCGGATTGGGCTGAAAATTCAGATGACCGGCGATCAACAGGCGGTTTTGCCATCTTTATGGTGAAAATCTAGTTTCATGGAGTGCCGGAAAGCTGGCTACCGTGTCTCGTTACATTAAAGAGATTGAGTAAAAGATACTTACCCAATGCGACAGCTAAACTTATTTGGATACAAGCTCTTCTAGGTGAACTTGGAGTTACTCAACATAGTCCACCAATTCTGTGGTGTGGTAATATTGGATATATGTTCCCTCAAATCCAGTCTTTCATGCTCGTATGAAACATATAAAGTTGATTTTTGTTTTGTTCGTGAACGAGTTGTGTAGAAGTTGCTCCAAATCAGGTTCATCTCCTTCAAGGATCAGCTAGCAGATATATTTACTAAACCACTATCTCTACTGTTGTTTCAAGCCTGCAAGCGCAATCTCAACCTTCATGGATGGACTGAGATTGCGAGAGGGTGATAAACTATGTATTATAGAAAGATTACTAGTTGTAGTTGTATACGGTTTGGTCTGTCAAACCGTATTGTATTTGTACCACTGTACCCTATACCGTTGGATACATTTAGTCTGGTACCGTCTATTTTAATACCGTTAGCAAATGAAAGGTTACTAAAAATGCCAACCACCGCATAACTTGTAATGAAAATAAGAGTACAACAACTTAAGTTCGAAAAGCTACACTGAATTTCCTAAGTTTTTAGGTAAAGTGTTAGAAGGGTCCCGGTGCAACATAAGTTTAACAACGGTGCAATGTCCGCCTCTCTCAATGTTGAGCAGGTCCACGGTTGAGATCTTTCGAATAGACATGACCTGGTTATGTATATCCTCCCTATCTTCCTTATGGCATCTCTTCGTGCACGTACAAAGCTAGGCAAAACGTTACTCTCCCGTTATAAATATCGTTAGTCATTGTTTTGAGGGAGCACAAACCTTTGATATTTCTTTCGTAGAGTTTTGCAGGTAGAAAACTTTGTCCCCACAAGATAAAACTAGTCAAGGGCAGAAGTTAGAGAGCTAAGACAAATATCACGAGAAACATCAGCTATAGTTGTCAAAAGCTTGCCCATATTAGGATTCACATGCATTGGGAGCACTACCTAATGTGGCACGGGTAACATGCGTGTACTTGTAACAACAACAACGATGCGGTCACGGTGGTTGAAATGGCGTAATGGCCGATCACGACACATAATTGAACATCCGATTCGATTTTTAGGCACCGAACTGACGAGAAAGAAGATGCAATTTGGTCAGAAGCTTGAAGAAGGGGTCGCACATTGTTTATAGTGCATTGGGCAGAGTGGAAGGCAATCAGGAAACACCTGCGACGAAGGAACTCTATCGAGACTAGATCTAGTGGCTTTGGTTGAAGGATGCTTCTTGTATAAACTTGTAACAAAGAATTTGTATAGATGCACAATTATATTGTTTATTAGTTGTGTTTGTTGATTTACAATGTAAATACATTTAGAGGTTTGGAACATGAAAATCATGCTCTAGTTGATTTTGGAGATTACTACTACCTTGCAAATGCGACGGTTTAGCAAGATAATGGTACGACCGCCCCAACTATCTTCTCCAAAAGGCTTTGAGGTGATGTCGTAGCTTCTAATAGTGAGGTCATGTCCTTGGTTGTTCTATAATGATTGTTGGCCAGGGAAAGCCAATCCGCGCATGCCTGCGTCGTAGGAATTCTATTGAGACTACATTGGCTTTGGTTGAATCTGTTGTTGCTTGTATAAACTTGTAGCAAAATGGTTTTGTGCATCGTTTCGATGCAGAGGCTGGTGCACGCTCCCCTTTTTGGAAAATAAATAAATAACTTGCATTTCCGTACGAAATTATAGAATGTAAGTAGCCGTAATATTTCCTCCCAGCTCCATGCTCAATAAAATTATCTAGTTTGTGATTCTAATTTGGTATATCTGTTTGAACTCAAACCTTTGGAATCTTTATTTTCCAGAATGTTTACAATTATTATTTATATTTCTTTTATGAACCTTGGCACATTTGATATCTTTCATAGGATTGGCTTTCAAAAAGACACATTATCACAAAAATGGCCATCATAAATGGCAAATAGACCAAGTTCTTGATCAATATTATACTGACACTGTACTACATGGCAGTCCTCGGTGTCAGTCCAGATCTACCTTCGACTAACTGAAATCAAAGCTTATTTTCTTGCATCACAACTTACAATGTCATTTAATCATTTTCTTGAAGCATAAAGTTAAGTGAGACGTGTTCACCTCTTTACATAGACAAACGAAAGAAGAAATAAACCAAATTGGTCATTTTATTTCTGCAAGAATTTGGTGTGTATGATTACATGACAGGAAAACCAAAAAATTTGGTTTGAAAGCAACAGTAGGAAATTTTTCTAAGGGTTCTAATCCTATAGAATTCCTATGGAAATCCTTTGAATCAAAGAGGCCGAAATAAGGGGACAACATTTACTACACAGCTTTCAGAAATCACAAACACATTTAAAAAAAGATTCTGCTGGAATTGTTTGTCCACCTATTTAAGACAGAGTGGTAGTGGTACTAGGAGTAGTCGGTTTATTGTAATATGTGGCAAATGAGAAATATAGCTTTTTCCAAGCGATCTTGAATGTGGTCCTACCAATATGGTGTTTAGTGAAAGGTGAGGTGCAAAGGCTTTACGTGGCGTGTAGCTAAAAGATCGACTCATGCGACCCTAGAGGTAAGACTCCTCGAATACGTTGAACCGTGGACTCCTATCATGTTCTCTTTTTGTTCCGTCTACTATAGTTTGATGTATGAATTATTTTGATGCTCACGGAAGTGCCATCCCACTCTGTGGATTGTGCTGTGAAGATGTAAGAGGTGCGTGTGTGTTGTGTGTCAAACTCCATTTCTTAATATAATTAGGACCTTATAGGCCCTTCAATAAAAAAAGATGGAAAAGGTTGAACTCACCTCCTCAATTTTTGTAAATCTATCCTATGACACCTAGACTCAAGATCTGGACCACCATCCCAACCCTTTGGGAACCATGCCAAATAAACAACTAAAGATAGCTTTAAGTGCACACATTTCCTACTCCCTCCCTTTTGTAAAAGAAGGTGCATAAATTTCTAAAAGTCAATCGATGTAAATTTTGATCAAATTTTTAGAAAAAACTGTTAACATCTAAAATGCTAAATCAACATCATTAGGTACATCATAACATTTATTTTCATATTATATCTATGTCGTATCATAGTTTTTCATAGATTTTAATTTTTTTATGAAACTTCGCATCGTTTGACTTTTGAAAAAAAAAATCATACGCCTTATTTTACGGAATCGGATGTAGTAGATGTTAGCAAAAAAAGACACATTTGTATGTTTTGTAATCACATACATAGACATAACTGACCCATATAAATTTTCATCAAATTATTACCACTAGCTAAATTTTATAAAATACAGTTTAATAGGTAAGTTTTTGCAGGGCGTCCTATTGCGACGACAGTTTAATGAGTAAGTTTTCATGCTTTACAGGGTTCAACTCCCGAAATCAACAACCGGTCCATGACTGAAATATTTAGCTTAGGCCATCCGTAATGCATAGTATCTTAGCACACTATCCTAGGTAGTAGTCTATTATAAGATACTACTACCCTAATGCATGGTATCTTAAGTATTGTATCTTAGAGAAGTTGTAATAAATTGGTTTTGTGATCATGTTTGCATTTCAACATTGTGGCCTAATTGTGGCATGAGCTATACGCTAGTTATTTTACACACACACGAACAAATTTATGACTATGAAATTTAATAGCGTTATAGAAAAATACCAATATATTATCATAAGAAACATATCGAAATATATTTCGAGCTACATGAATCAATTCGCGAACACATATTACTTTGGCCCAAACTTTTCCCAAATATGATCAACCAAGTCATTTTTAAGTGCTTTATGTGCCGAGCGATCCCGGATCTCAGCATCTCTTCATAGTACGTTGGCGAAATCCTCCATTCCATCATGAGAGAATACCGGTGGTAAAACAATCGACATGCTTGCATTCTCGTTCAAGTCAAGAATATCGGACGCCTCCTCCTTTTCATCAATGACAATCATATTGTGAAGAATGATGCAAGCTAACATGATCCTCTGGAGAATGCCTCGGTCATGTAAACGAGCCGGGCGACGTAAGATAGAAAACCGACCCTGCAAAACACCAAACGCACGTTCAACATCTTTCCTTGCTCCTTCTTGATGTTGGGCAAACAGTTTGTGTTTCGGAGTTTGCGGGAGAGATATTGTCTTCATAAACGCAGCCCACTCTGGGTATATAGCCCACTATGGCTAGTCTTAACGTGTTACTTGTATCATCCTAGAGTTTTGATTTATTGGTAACGGTGGATAAACTAAGTTGACCTTAGTTACCTTGCATGCAGAGCCATGCTATCATCTGTCGGGATTCATCATGTGCATTGATGCAACTTTTCCAAGAACATTGAAGACAGTCTTACAAAAAATTCATATGTCTTCAGAGGGATTAACCACCCACCTTTCTTATGTATTTTAGCGGGGCCATACTCACCCTTTTTTGTGCTACTAGGATCTATATGTAGTAAGGGTCGAAACCCCTTGGGACAATGATTCTCGTGTCCCATGCAGAACAGAATAAAACAAGTGGAGTGTCCTGATCTTATTAGAGTTGGTGAGGACTGTAGCGCCCCGACCCCAGAACTATACAATGAAGCTTTGTGCAACCGGTCATGCTACACAATCGAAGGTTACTGGGGTTACCAATCCCAGGCCAAAACCTTTGGCAGGCGTGCTCGGAATGGATCATCGGGAACGCAACACTTCGATCATGCCATAAGCTCAGACATAGCTATCATGTATAGTTGAGAGATCAAGACTTGTGGAACAACTGGCACATCACAGACTCTACGACACAAAGATTCATATAGCAACTCATATATGAGAAAGATACAAATATTACACACAAAAGGGGTCACCGACCCATCAGTACATCATGCGGAAGCGAAGTAGTGTTGTCTAGTACAACAAGATCCAAATATATGGCCTAAGAGGCCTACACATAAACAACCCCAGCCAGCTTGTTCCACGGTCCCAAGCTGCCACCTGGGAACCCCGAACTACTCGTCGATGTCCAGGAAGAAACCACCTGTGTGCTCGGTGTCGTCCTCCTCTGAAACAAATTATAAAAGTAGCAAAGAGAGACTGAGTACGACGTACTCGCAAGTTTAGTAGGCGATATAGGCCCAATGATGATGGAGGCTCTAAAGCTGTATAGTAGCTGTTTTGCATAAAGCTAGATTTTCTTTTCACAAGATATAAAAGACCCATGGCATCGACTACTCAGAATATTTTCTGAAAAAGGGATAAGAGAGTAACTTTTCCTTCGGTTCTCATCGAACCAGTAGTACCAAGAATCCACCTCTCATCTCCACCAAGGCACTCCCTCGAATCACCGTCGAGGAAATGAACCTTTTAACACACGTTGATTATGCAACCTTTAGCTGCCAAATTAATTAAAATGTTCAGGTTCTCTATGATCTTATTGTCTATTCCCAAGTCGTCCATAACCGCAGGCACAGCTTTTCGAAAAGATTAAACCCTGCAGGGGAGTACTAATTTACCCATTGGTACCGTCCGGCTCACCTGATTGGCCCTCTTTCGGGGAAGGCCGGCGAGTGGGCGCGGTTAAACCTTTACCTCGCACGAGACTATCCAAGAGTCATCTGTGGCGACAGGACAAGTTTACCCAGCCTATTTCAGCCCCTGCCCCATCGCCACGTCCTAAACACCATCATCCTCATCATTCCTTTTTCCACTCACACACCCACACGCAAATGGAAATAGCAAACTAGAGGACCCTTGGATATGCCCGCACAAGTTATTCAGTTAGTAAGGAGCGCATACTCCCACCAATGGAAGCACGCTCGTCTTGGTTCAAGAGGAAAAGAACTCGCACCTAGGGGCAAGAATGAGACAAAACACCATCCCCGATGGCAACTCATCCAAGCCTTCTTAACATTTTAATTAAGCATCATAAGTAACCACCATGTCCGAAATCATTCCATAAACATCAACATCATGGAATTAAATCAACGGACATAAATAGTATTCGACTAAGCATGGCTAAGCATAGCTAAGCATATATAACAACAATTTTATCCTTGTCTCCAGCCAACACATCAAGCCTAGGGTTCATAGGTAGGGAAACATGTATTGGTTCGGGGAAAACATGCATTCATAGGGTACTCTAGTATTGACCAAAATTGACATAGAATCGAATGCAATATTATGGTGGATAAAATAAGTTTATAAAACAGTAGGATGCTAGATGCCAAGAAGGTTAGGTTATCTCTTGCCTTGCTGCCGGGGCGTGTAGTACTGCTTGTCGGAATAGGCGAGGGAACCCTCGACTCCGGAATCTATCGATACCCAAACAAATACAGAGGAACAAAATAAATCACACGAGGAGAAGGTGCAATGCACAATCATGATGACATGTCAAATTTATGCAAAGATATCATCATATGATTTATCTAACAATATTAAATGGAGTGCCAAATAATTAGTGCAATTATTTGGAACAAACCTCATATTTAACTTAATGTCCACATTGCTTATAAATTATTACATTACTAAGAAGTGGATCAAATATGCATGAACATGACATGATTAGATAGATATCATTCTTCCGATCATTTTGGTACCTCATTTGTGAATTTCCAATTATCGATGAATAATTGGCGATTTAATTATTTATTTGAATTTACTTATTTAATCAATTAAAGAACAACATCATATGAAAATTTGTGATCGTGATTTGATAATTGCATGGTTTGATAGCATTTGAAGTGTTGATCACAATGATATTTTATTCACAATTTTTGGGCAAATATTTATCGAATTATGATTTTTCCCAAATTAGGTATTATTTATAACATTTTAGGAATTCTTAACAAGCAGCAAAAATATAAACTCAAAAGATCATTACAATTGTTCTAACAGGTAGAGTTTGTTTTTCTGAACATTCTGATATTTTATTTGCTATTTTTGGAGCAATATTTAAATAGTTATTCATTATTCAAATTGGTTTTAAAAAACAAAAGGAAAAACTAAGCAGCCAGACAGGCCGGCCTTGTGCCGGCCAGGCCGGGCAGGCTCCCGAAGCCACCGGCCTTTGGCCGGCCCAGGCTGGCAGACGGGCCGGGCAGGTGCCCGAGGCAACCGGCCTCCGGCCGGCCCAGACAGGTGCCAGGCCGGGCGAGCAGGGCTCTCTTGGCCGGTCAAATGCCACGACCGGCAAGTGCCACGGCGGTGACTGCCGACGGGACGCACGGCAGCACACTACAAGAAATATGCTATCTAGTGACCCTCCATATTGGTCACTGAAAGGTCACGCTTTTTCATTTGTGACCTTTTTTGGGAATTGGTCAAAAGATGAGCGTCACTAATGAAACTACGTGACCTTTTTTGGGAATTGGTCATAGATGTCTGTGACCAAAAAAAAGGTCACGGATGTTATGACCAATTTTTTGGTCACTAGCAATCTAACCAGACCACGTCAGATCCAACGTGGCAAGGCTGACGTGGCAAATTTGTGACCAAATGAAATGGTCGTAGATGAGAATCAGCCCGATCCAGTCCAGCCTTCTAAATGGGCCAAGCCTAATAATTCAGTCTCTTTAACATTTTTTTCCTATCAATTTTTCAACGATTACATGGGCCAAGCCCAATAATTGGGCTTTCTTTTTAATGGATTTCAGCCTTTTATTGTATATTGATTATGTTTTTCAGCCATTATATTTTGTAGCTGGTCCCACTTGTCAGATAGGTCCTACTTGTCAGATGGGTCCACCTTGTCATTTTATCTAATAAATTGGTCCCACACATCATAAGTTCCGAAATTTGTCAAATTATTACCAGAATTTGGTCCCACTAGTCAGGTTTCCATATCACACATTATAAAATCACATACATACTCAATATTTCAATCAGTGTAGCAAAAACACATGAATTTCATCAAATAACACTAAATTAGCCTACTACAATCTTTATTACATAGTCTATTTCAACCCAGATGTGCCTACTACAATTACAATACATAATATGCTAGTCTTTGTGGAGTAGGGCTTCACACTTCAACTTTGTTAGGCCTGGAGCTCCTGTAAAAGAGGAACCACCACATTTTTAGTCTCAATGAATGGAATGCCTAAATACAGCAAATCAGCATTCAATTATACTATGTCACATTGATTAAACTTTGAACAACCACTAGGTAAGACTACTAGCGACAAAACCTATAAATCATGCTTAACCAGAACAACCTCAAACAAATGGAGTTCATATCAAATACCATGATGGCAAGACCATCAAACACAGTGCCTTAGCCTACCATGATGGCAAATACGAGAATAATAAACTGTAACAGCCAGGCCTAGATGTCATTTCATTGTAACAGAACTTAGACACTAGGCTACCAAATGATAATCATCACCAAAATTCAAATATATGGGTAGAGCATAGTACAACCACGGCACGATGGCCGTGGTATCACAGAGCAAGGACAGGAACTTAGCTAATCCGATGGAGTCGAAGAACAAGGCCACCGCTGCCATGTTTCCAGCGTGGTGAGCTCACTGCCATCTCATAGGCTGATTTGCACCCTTGCCGGCGACACCTGAGGGGTCAGCAAGGATGAAGGTAGTGTTATCAATGCTGGAGCATTAAACTAGCAATAAACGGTTCTACTTTTATATAGGACCAACGACCATGTTCGACCAGCAACAAATGTATAGAACATCACAATGTATAATTGCACAATAAACAAACCATATAGATGTTAAGGAAAATGCAACACAAATATGATTTGACTCCGGTGTTTGCCATACAACAACAGCAGTAGTAGAAAGCATAGATATCTTTGTGTTGTACCTGTCACTAGACATGATTACAAATAAGTAGACACATAGATATCTTTAACGACATAAAAGCAAGTTTATTAAAGTAAGAAATAAACATTTAAAACAACTAGTTTAAAACATTAATACTAGGTAAGTTCTGAGTTGTGACCATCATTTCACTTAGAATGCATGAAGTCTTCTTTGATTAGCCACATTAAACATGTGATGCACACAGCTAAACAATGACACTAGTCTCAGTACAAACAAATTGCAGTTCAAATGTAAAGTTCAAATCCACACGATCCCTATTCAAATAGGCTGCCACTAGATGCGGTTAACACAAATCCCAAGCAATGACTAGTTTAGAGATACTAAAACAAAAAACTACACAAAGGAGCTAGAAAAAAAGAAGAGAACCAGAAACAGGTTCATTACAGCGAATCCGTGTTCAAGAAGACAACTAAATAGCAATTGTAGACAACTTCCTGTTGTGAGAATGTAGTACGACATGAAACTATGCAGGCAGATATAGCTCCAAATGATATGAACATCATGTATTTTCATCCAACTAAGGTAAATACATATATAGTTTCAAGAGGATGGGGCACGAAGGAGTTCCTTGCCTGTAATTGTGAAAGGAGTTACTGCCAGCAGGTTACCCTTAGCGTCCAAGATAAGCATGCATCGACCAGCCTCCAGCAAATCAGTTTCAATGCATACCAAGTTAATAACCTTGTTTTACAATGATAACACAAATTCAGCTAGTACAATGTTTTTATTCTCCAGGTAGTTAAAATGGGACTCATTCATACAAGAAATCAGAGACAATAGGAATATGCATGGCACAAGTGCAGGTCGTGCAACGACCTTCACTGCAACACAGGTACCATTTTGTGATGGTTGATGGATGGATACCAAAATAAACAAGTAAAGTGACTGTCTGGGATCATTAGACATTGCAAACAAACAAGCTAACCTACTGCCATGTACTGTATATACATTTAACATCAGAGAGCTATAAATTGATCATATAACATGTTCATGTTCATTTGTCAAGTACAGTTAACGGAATTCTCGCATTTTAGTTAAATATAACAAATGTTATAAGTATTATCTAGATTAACTACATCAGCATCACATAGATTAATTACCATCTACTGAACTTCAGTCTTTATACAACTGACACTGGAACTACAGGAACAGCACCACTGGGCTGCTATGCTAAGCTACCACAAGTCTTCTTCTGTTGTTGACTTGTTGCTACTACAAGGTTCAACACAGAGCAGGAGCACACATTACTAACAGCCATTAAGATAAGCAACAATAACACCCAATAAGGAGGAGGGAGTGGGCATTAAGACTGGACCTGGAGGGCACTGGAGTCACGTGCGAGCTTGTAGTCCTTGTAGATGAAGTAGCCGCCGACGACGGCCGCGGCTGCCGCCCTAGTCGACCCGGCTTGACGTTCCCGAGCGTGTTCTTGCGGCCACTGCACCACCCGCGCCCTGCACAACCAGTAGACAACAAAAACATCAGATCTGAGCCATCTCTGCTCTGGACAGACGCGGGAAGAAGATGGAAGAGTGGATCTGTGAGCGGTGCTGGCGGTGAAGAGAGTATCCGGTGGCGGTCTTGTCGGGGAGGAGGGACTGTCAGGGGGACGATGCGGAGGCGCAGCCGGTCGAGCTCGAAGCCGAGGCTGCGGTGCCGGCCATGCAAGGGTTGGGCAGCGTGTTGAGCACCGCCGATGGGAAGTAGGAGCCATGCCCCAGCTCCGACCGCTCGAGGATCTTCCGCTGGAAGGCGAGGTTGTCGTCGGACACCCTCGCGGGCGACCACGTGGTCGGTCTCGGGCTTGTAGCACGCGAAGTCGAGGAGGTACACCGCGTACCGGAGAGCGGCCACTGCGCGGACCGCGAGCACGGATTCTCCTCTCCACGGATCGATGGCCGGACGAGGAAGTCGATGGGGTGATGGGAGGGGGCTGGCCATGTGGAGAAGGGGAGGTGGTGGGGATCGCGATGGGAGAAGGCTCGGTGTGGCAGTGATGATGGTACCAGATCGAGGCTGCAGTTCTCGATCCAGATCAAGGAGGCGATGGGGAGAGAGGAGACGGAGGTGTGCTGTTGTGAGGCGATGGGGACAGGGCGGCGGGGGTGTAGAAGGAAAATCGCCAAAGTGGGGGGAAAGGGACCAGGGGGGAGCTAGGGTTTGGGGTCGTCTGGGCTTGGGCCTGGCTGGATGCCCTCCTAAAACTTTTTTTTGTTCCTTTTCTTATATTATTATTTATACAGAAAATAGGATGCCCTCCTAAGATGCCACGTGAAGGTTTCCCATTTTTTTGATTTTTTTAATTAGTTTGTGCACAAATAACCAAATGTTTGTGTTTCAAAAGGTCTCTATACAACCTCTCATCAAAAAGACAAATTTCTGCCGATTCGGTTGGAACCGGGTCAAATTTGAACTACAGCTGCCTCGTAGTTTGCTCGTGATTTATTTAAAAATCATTTTTAGGTACACAACTATCTATTTCATCAGAGATACGCCAATAGCTTCGCAAGATTCAACCCCTAGCTTAGAACGGTTGTGTCGTCAATTTTGACCGCATTTTGAAATCGGCATAAAAAATTAAAAAATAATCAAAATAATGGAAATCCTTCGTAATGTGTCATTATATGTGACCTAGTTTCGAGGAAAAATAAGAAACTTGGATTACGGCAAATATCTTGAAAAAGTGTTATCATAAATGAGCTACCATGAACGAAGATTCATGACTTTCAGGCCAAATGACGAATGTTATGAAGCTATTCATAGCATAGTTTATTTAAATAAGTCCATATTATATGCAAGCGTGCATCTTGGAATGGAGAACAATGTTGCCGAAGAAAGTTTTCATTTTCGTTACACAAAAAATCATTTCTCATTTTCCGAGTGTCGAAAATGGGTTGTTTTGTGAAGCAACTACCAAAAATATGTTATAAAATTGGATCACACCAATTTTATAAAATACTATACCATATTTGATGTACAAATAACCAAATGTTTGTGTGTCAAAGGTTTCCATACGCGTCTCATCAAAAAGATAAATTTCTGCCGATTCGGTTAGAATCGGGTCAAATTTGAACTACAGCTGTCTCGTAGTTTACTCGTTAATTTTTGAAAAAATCATTTTTAGGTGCACAACTATCTATTTCATCAGAGATACACCAATAGTTTCGCAAGATTCAACCCCTAGCTAAGAGCCGTCGTGTGGTCAATTTTGACCGCATTTTGAAATCGCCATAAAGAATTCAAAAAAATAAAAATAATGGAAATCCTTCGCAACGTGTCATTATATGTGACCTAGTTTCTATTATTTTCTATTCCTTTGGATGTTCCGCTTTCGGTGAGCCGTTTTAATCTTGCATTTGAATTTTAAAAAATAATTCCAAAATTATATATCAAATTTATCAGAACCCTATGTAAACAATATAAAAGATTAGTGGTATTTTGTATTTTACGTTGACTAAAACCAATCACTTGTATTCTATAAGTACAAAGGATATATTTACAAATTTACCAAATTTATTTGGTTGAAATTGGAGTTGAAAATCAAAAGTTATACAAAAAACATAATAGGAAAATAAATAGAAACGAAAATAAAAAAAAGTGAACCAGCCCAGTCGAAACAGCCCACTGGGCCAAGCCCAGTCGATGACGGAAATGGTTAAGTACATGTGGTGTGCTCCATGGACGTGAACGGTTCGGCGGCCTAGTGGTTAGCACCACCGAGGAGAAGTGAGGGCGTGGGTGGAGGTCACGGGTTCGAGTCCCGCCCCCGCATTTTTGCTCCATTATACTTGACTCACGCGGGCAGGGTCCCACATGACAGGCTGGACGGGGCTCCACATGTCAGCCGCGCGGTTGAGGCGGGTCCCACATGTCGGGACGGACGGGGTGGGACCCACATGTCAGTATAGGCAGTTTGGGGCGGGTCCCACACGTCCCACCTTGCGGGTCCCACTGGTCAACAAGTTGGTCTAAATGTCAGTGGGGTGGGTCCTACTTGTCAGTATGGCGTTGCTGTGTGGTGGGCTGTGTGGTGGGACCCACATGTCGGGGGTGGGGTCGGACCCACATGTCAGTGGGGTGGTGGGTCCCGCATGTCAGGTGGGGTGGGGCGGGTCCCGCATGTCAGTGGGGGTGGGGTGGGGTAGGTCCCGTATGTAAGTGGGGGTGGGGTGGTGCGGGTCCCGTATGTCAGGTGGGGTTGCTGTGTGGTGGGACCCACATGTCGGGGTGGGGCCGGACCCACATGTTAGTGGGGGTGGGTCCCGCGTGTCAGGTAGGGTTGTCGATGGGTCCTACCTGTCAGAGTGACACATAAGCGAAACTGACACCTAAACACTGACATGTAGGCGACATGTAAGCAAAAATGACACCTAACACTAACACGTAGGCGATGCTGATGAGTTGGCTGTCCACTAATGTGAATGACCATTTAAATTGGTCGTAGACGTCTAGAAAAAAGGTCATAGGCTAGTGTTGTCTCGCTTATGACCAAATCCTATAAGAAGTCTATGACCTTTCTGATAAAATTGGTTGTTATGTTTTCGGGTTTGGTCCCTCCAACATAGCTTACAACCAACTGGTTTGAAATGGTCACAGATCTATGACCAATTTTTTCAGGGTCACTGACAAAAGGTCACTAGTTGACATATTTCTTGTAGTGGCAGCAAGTACGGAAGGGGGAGGGGGAGCGGAAGATTGCCCAAATGGAGGGGGAGCTCACCCTTGCGGCGTGGGAGTGCTCGACGGTGGCGGGATGGACGGATTCGACGGGATCGAGGTTGGCGGAGAGACGGCCGTGGTGGAGGTAGGCGAGGACGGAGGCGCCGAATCCGGGCTCCCCGGCCCGATTCCTTGGACGGGGAGGAGCGGCACGGTGAGGCACAACTTTTTATCGGCTTCGATCGGCGCGGTGCGGCTCCAGGCGCCGGCAGACGACGGCGGGGCGGCGTCGGTCGGCGAAGCAGGGGCTCGCGAGCGAGGAAGGAAACGGGGAGGGGCAGGTGAGGGTGAGGGAAGAGAGGGAGAGTGGCAGGGGCACGATGCCCTCCTTGTCCACGCGCGGCATAGGAAGGGGGGGCAGCGTCATGGGCGCGGCGTCGAGCGGCAGGACGGCATGGGCGGCACAGTGCTGAGCACTGTGGCGACAGGGAAGATGCATTCTTCCGGAAAACCCCCTGGCCCATTTTTTCCTTTTCTGATTTTATTCAATTTGAAAACAGCAACCTTTGCCAATTTATTTGAGGCATCAAAACATGTGCAGAAAAATATGAAAATATTTGAGTAGGCTCCCCTTAGCAGGTAGAGACTCCACAATAATTGGGGTGGCAAAATAAAAAGTTTTGCATCACATTTGTTCATAGGGTTTGATTAAGGTCATTTTTGACAATTTCCAAAATGTATTTATTTGGAGCACTTAAGCATTTCCAAAAATAATGAAATTATTCATGGAGGCTCCCAATATATTTAGGAAACTCCCCATGATTTTATTTTGAATTTTTGGAAAGTTTAACGTGGTTTCAAAAATAGAATTTGAGTTGATCCAATTTGAATTCTCAATTTTATTTCCTTGCTTGTTAATAATTTGCCTTTACCAAATAATTATAATTGGATGATTGAAACTTCCTAAACAATTTGGAAGTTCAAATTTAATTTGGGTTTTGCCATCTTGGGCAATGCATTTAGTTTGGGGACTTTGGGAAGGGTGTTGCTTCTTTTGTTTTAATTTCCAAGTATTACTTTATTTAAACTTAGCAATTTAAATGGATGCCATGATGCAATGTTGCAAAGCAAAAAGCGAAAATTTGGCCCATATTTTAGGGTGCCTAACTGGGGCTGTTACAAGGACACCTTTGAATACGTAAAAGATAATACTCCATCCTTCCCAAATTAGGATGCCTATAATTTTTGGTCAAAGTCAAACTTTTTAAAGTTTGAGCAACTATATATGAAAATAACTACAATTTCATATGCTCATAATATGAAAATATATTTATTGACGGTTCTAATAATATTGATTTGAGATTATAAATGTTGACACTTTTGCTATATAGTTGGTCAAACTTTGAGAAGTTTGACTTTATCAAAATATCATAGACATCCTATTTTGGGAATGAGGGATTATGTAGCGCCCCGACCCCAGAACTATACAGTGAAGATTTGCGCAACCGGTCATACTACACAATCGAAGGTTACTGGGTTTACCAATCCCAGGCCAAAACCTTTAGCAGGTGTGCTCGGAATGGATCATCGGCACACAACACCTCGATCATGCCATAAGCTTAGACATAGCTATCACGTATAGTCAAGAGATCAAGACTTGTGCAACAACTGGCACATCACAGACTCTACGACACAAAGATTCATATAGCAACTCATATATGAGGAAGATACAAATATTACACACAAAAGGTCACAGACCCAACAATTCATCAAGCGGAAGCGAGGTAGTGTTGTCTAACAACAAGATGCAAATTATGGTCTAAGAGGCCTACAGATAAATAATCCCAGCCAGCTTGTTCCACGGTCCCAAGCTGCCACCTGGGAACCCCGGACTACTAGTCGACGTCCACGAAGAACCCACCTAGCTGCTCGGTGTTGTCCTCCTCTGAAACAAATTCATAAAGGCAGCAAGAGAGACTGAGTACGACGTACTCGCAAGTTTAGTAGGGCGATATAGGCCCAATGCTGATGGAGGCTCTAAAGCTGTATATGTAGATGTTTTGCATACTGCTAGTTTTCATTATTGAAAGCATAAATGACACAAGGCATCGTCTACTCAGAATATTTTTCATAAGAGGGGTAAGAGGGTAAACTTTTCATTCGGTTCTCATCGAACCAACTTGTAGCCAACACCCACTCATCTCCACCAGGGCACCCCCTCGAATCACCCTCGAGGAAATGAACCTTTATCACACGTTGGTTATGCAACCTTTAGCTGCCATATCAATTAAGTTGAGGTTCTCTATGATCTTATCGTCTATTCCCAAGTCGTCCATAACCGCGGACACGACTTTTCGAAAAGATTTAACCCTACAGAGGTGTACTAATTACCAATTGGTACCGTCCGGCTCACCTGGGTGGCCCTCTTCTTGGGAAGGCCGGCGAGTGGGCGCGTTTAAACCTTTACCTTGCGTGAGACTATTCAAGAGTCATCTGTGGTGACAGGGCAAGTTTACCCAGCCTATTTCAGCCCCTGCCCCCATCGTCATGCCCTAAACACAAATCCTCCGCAACATTTCTTTTCCACTCACACGCAAATGGAAAATCGAACTAGAGGACCCTTGGATACGCTCGCACAAGTTATTCAGTTAGTAAGGATACCCTTGGATAAGCACGCTCGTCTTGGTTCAAGAGGTAAAGAACTCGCACCTAGGGGCAAGAATGAGACAAAACACCATCCCCGATGGCAACTCATCCAAGCCTTCTTAGTATTTTAATTAACCATCACCAGTATCCACCATGCCCGAATCATTCCATCCACATCAATAGCATGGAATTAAATAACGGACAGCTAATCATTCTATTAAGCATGGCTAAGCATAGCTAAGCATGTATACCAACAATTATATTTTGTATCCGGCCAACACATCATAACTATGGTTCATAGGAGGGGAAGCATGTGATGGTTCAGGGGATAAACATGCATTCATAGGATACTCTACATCTTGATCAAAAAAATTGACATTAGAATCGCATGCAATATTTTGGTGGATAAAATAAGTTTATAAAGCAATTGGAAGCTAGATGCCAAGAAGGTTAGGTTATCTCTTACCTTGCTGCCGGGGCGTGTAGTACGGGTCGTCGGGGTAGATAGGTGAACCCTCGACTCCAGGATCTATCGATACCCAAAATAACACAAAAGAACAAATAAATCACACGAACACAAGGTGGAATTCTCAATCACATGATGACATGTCAAATTGATGCAAGGATACCATCATATAAATTAAATAGCAAAAATTTAATGGGGAGCCAAATAATTAGTGCAATTATTTGGAAACAACCCCATATTTAACTTAATGGCCACATTGTTTGTAAGATTATTACATTATTAAAAGTGGCTTAAATATGCATGAATATGACATGAAGGAGTGGGTATTGTTCTTCCGATCATTTTGGTACCTTATTTGTAATTTTCCGTGTTTCGACGAACAAATAGCGAATTAAATAATTATTCGAATTTAATTCCTTTACTCAATTAAAGAATAACATCATAGGAATTTTTGTTGTCGTGACTTGATATTACCATGGTTTGATAGCATTTGGGAATTGATCAAATTGATATAACATGTGCAAGATTTGACTTAATAGAATTCAAGTTATGAAATTCCCAAGTTATTATTGAACTAGCCGTTACTTCCGGTAAGGGTCCCGGTAGTACCGGTTCGCCGGTACTTCCGATTGTACTTCCGGTTCTAAACCCAAAACATCCAGTACCGAAAATTCCTAGCCGGAACTTCCGGTGAAGTGCCCGGTAGTACCGGTTTAGCGGTACTTCCGGTGCTACTGCCGGTGTTACTTCCGGTTATAAATTGAAACTAACTGAGCCGGGCCGGTACTAGGGGCGGTACTTCCGAACCTACTTCCGGTTTAGCGGTACTTCCGGACCTACTTCCGGTTATAACTTAAAACTAACAGAACCGGAAATTGTTAACTGGTACTGCCACCGGTAGTAAGACCGGTACTTCTGGTCAACGATTTTGGGCACGGCCGCGGCGGAAGCGCGCGGTGACCACTCACACGCTGAGCAAGCGCGCATCGATGCAGTGCGAGAGGGGCAACCTAAAGGCATGCATTCTACGCGCCGCTCTACGGCGAGCTGGATGGTGGTGGCGCCGCTAGCTTCTGGTCACCGTAGCGAGGAGAACGACGGCGACCGGCGGAAGGCCTAGAGTGAGCTACGGCAACGGTGCGGCTACGACGAGAGAGGAGGAGGGAGGAGGTGTCCCGGAGGAAGAGCAGCTCACCCTAGACGTGTGCTGGTGCTCGGCTTGAGCACGGGAGATCGAGAACGGCGGAGAGGGAGCTCGAGGTGTGGCGGCCGGAGCAGGGGTAGACGAGGACGAAGGACGGACGGCCCGCCCGATTTCCGGCGCCCCTCGTCGATTCCTTTGCCGTGGATGTAGGGGACGACACGGCGGAGACCAAGGCCGGAGTCGATTTGCTCGTGGACGCTCCTGACAGCGGCGACTCGTGTTGCACAGCGGCGGGGCGGCGTCGGTCGGGGAAGGAGCTAGGGTTAGGTTTCGATCCAGAAAAATGGGGAGGATGGGTAGGGGAGAGAGAGAGGGCGCAGTTGGCGTCGGTCGGGGTCTTTTTCCCCAAGGGAGTAGGTAGCGCGGCGAGAGCGTGCGGCATGGCGACATGGCGGCATAGTGCCGCCACTGTCGCTACGGAAACGAGGACGATCGGTACTACCGGTCATTGGACCGGTAGTTCCGGTTAACTGCTTCAAACAGAACCTGCTATTTTTATGTGGGCATCTAAACCACTCCAAAATTTATTTAAAAAAATTCAGGGATGCTCACATCAGGATAAGGAAACTCCCTATATTTTTATTTTGAATTTTTGGAACAGCTTAACAAGGTTTCAATAATAGGGTTTGAGTGGAACCACATTTAGAGTTTTGCAAGTTGGAAACAATTGGAGGCCAAGCCATTTGGTTCTTATGAATTGTGGTGAACTTAGGAACTTGTTGGACCATATGGTCACCTGCCATGTCATGGGTTGTAGCAATTGATGGCATTTCGCATTTTGGTTGATTTGGGAGAGTTTGGCCTCCCCTTTTTAATGTTTACAAGGGTTGGTTGTCAATGTTAACCATTTATCATATGCCATGATGCAAGCAAAATGGGATGCAAAAAGTGGAAAAATTATTCGTATTTTTCAGTACAAAGCTGGGGCTGTTACAATTCTACCCCCCTTACAGGAATCTCGTCCCGAGATTCTAGGCTTGAGTGAAGAAGGTGGGGTATTCCTGTCGAAGACTAGTTTCTCGCTCCCAAGTGGCTTCTTCTTCGAAATGGTTCGACCATTGGATTTTTAGGAACTTGATGGTCTTGTTGTGGGTTTTCCTTTCCGCTTCATCCAAGATGCGGATAGGATGCTCGCGATAAGTCAATTCCTCTTGGATGTGCAACACCTCATGATCAACCCCACGGATTGGATCCTTGAAGCAACGACGGAGTTGGGAGACATGGAATACATCATGCACATCCGGGAAGTTGGAGGGTAGCTCGAGCTGATATAAGAGATGTCCTCGCTTGGCTAAGATGGTGAAAGGCCCAACATAGCGAGGTGCCAATTTGCCCTTGATCCCGAAGCGACGAACGCCTCGGAGAGGTGAAACTCGAAGATAGGCTTTATCACCAATTTCATAATGGACCTCTTGATGGTGCTTGTCATAGTAGCTTTTCTGCGGGGATTGAGCACCCTTGAGATTATCCCGAATGATACGGACTTTCTCCTCAGCCTCATTGATCACGTCAGGACGGAAGAGTGGCCTCTCTCCGGTTTCAGACCAATTTAGAGGAGTCCAGCATTTTCTCCCATATAGAACCTCAAAGGGAGTCATTTGCAAACTGGCTTGGTAGCTATTGTTGTAGGAGAACTCGGCGAGAGGGAGGTATTTTTCCCAACCCTTACCGAAGGAGATGACACAAGCTCGAAGCATGTCCTCAAGAATTTGGTTCACCCTTTCAGTTTGACCATCGGTTTGAGGATGATAGGCGGTGCTGAAGTTAAGGCGGCTTCCCAAAGCTGTTCGGAAGCTCTGCCAAAATTTGGAGACAAACAGACTTCCCCGGTCGGAGAAGATCCGCAAAGGAACCCCATGCAAAGGAACAATCCGGGCCATATACAAGTCAGCAAGTTGGCTTGCTCGAATATCATCACGGACCGGAAGGAAGTGAGCGACCTTGGACAAACGGTCGATGATGACCCAGATGGCATTATTTCCCTTTTGTGATTTTGGGAAGCCCGTAATGAAATCCATGCCAACTTCATCCCATTTCCACTCGGGGACGGCTATGGGGCGAAGGGTACCAGCTGGCCTTTGATGTTCAGCCTTCACTTGGCGATAGACGTCGCATTCAGCAACATACTCGGCGATCTCGCGCTTCATGCAAGACCACCAGAATTGACGGCGAATATCTTGGTACATTTTGGTACTAAACAGATGAATAGAGATGGGTGACTCATGAGCTTCGGAGAGGATCAACTCTTTTGTGTTCCCACTCTTGGGCACCACTAGACGGTCACCGAAGTAGACAACCCCATGATCATCAACAGAAAAACAGTCGGCCTTCCCATTTGCTATTTTCTCCTTGATCTCGAGGATTTCAGCATCATTTTGCTGGGCGGCCTTGATTTCATCCACAAGGGTGGATTTGATCTCCAGGTTAGCTAGATATCCGGAAGGAACAACCTCCAGATTTAATCGAGCAAATTCCTCATGGAGAGCAGGTTGAGCCTTTTCAATCATGATTGTGTTGCAATAGGCCTTGTGACTCAGAGCATCGGCCACGACATTTGCCTTGCCGGGTTGATAATTGAGGGTCACATCATAGTCTTTGATTAATTCCAACCATCTTCTCTGTCTCGGGTTCAGATCCGGCTGGGTGAAGAGATACTTTAGACTTTGATGATCAGAATAGATCTCGGAACGGTTGCCCAACAGGTAGGGCCTCCATTGCTTCAGAGCATGTACCACGGCAGCTAGCTCTAGATCATGAGTTGGATAATTTTGCTCATGTGATTTGAGTTGACGAGAGGCATAGGCCACCACATGGCCTTCTTGCATCAAAACACAGCCCAAACCTTGGAGTGACGCATCACAATAGACGACAAAGTCTTTGTCGGTGTCAGGAAGGACTAGCACCGGAGTGGTGGTGAGCTTGACCTTGAGAGTTTGGAAACTTTCTTCAGCCTTGTCTGACCACACAAACTGTTTATTTTTCTTGAGGAGGTCAGTCAGTGCCTTGGCTATCTTGGAAAAGCCCTCGATGAATCGGCGGTAATAACCCGCCAACCCAAGGAAGCTTCGGATATCTTTGACGGACTTGGGGGTAGGCCAATCCAGGATTGCCTGAATCTTGTCAGGTATCACCGCTACTCCAGCAGCTGACACCACATGACCGAGGAAAATGAGCTCCTTTAGCCAAAACTCACACTTGGAGAACTTGGCATAGAGGCGGTGATCTCGAAGCTTGGTTAGAACTAGCCGAAGATGCTCAGCATGTTCTTCTTCGGTTTTGGAGTAGACAAGGATGTCATCAATGTAAATGATGACAAACTTGTCGAGGTACTCGTGGAAGATGGAGTTCATCAGCCTCATGAATGTAGCCAGAGCATTTGTGAGGCCAAAGGACATGACGGTGTATTCATACAGGCCATAGTGAGTGGTGAAAGCCGTCTTCGGAATATCCTCCTTTCTGATTTTTATCTGATGGTAGCCTGACCTCAGATCCATCTTGGAGAATACCGTTGCACCAGCCAGTTGATCGAACAAGTCAGTTATTCGAGGAATGGGATACTTGTTCTTGATGGTCACCGCATTCAGAGGGCGGTAATCAACAACCAGCCGAGGAACATTAGTATCCCTCTTCTTGACAAAGATGACCGGGCAACCCCAAGGTGAGCTACTCGGGCGGATGAATTCCTTTTCTAGCAGCTCATCAAGTTGCTTCTTTAGTTCAGTTAGCTCTTCCGCTGGCATGTGGTAGGGCCTTTTGGAAATTGGGACGGTTCCCGGAACCAACTCGATCACAAACTCCACGCTGCGATCAGGTGGCATGCCGAGCAATTCCTAAAGGGAAAACATCGAGGAAATCACACACCACAACAACTTCATGCATTTCTGGCGGGGTGGTTCCTTCCAGGAACCATAGACTGATCTCCGGAGAGAGGGGAGTGGCTGCGGACGGAGTTGCAGAAGTTGGGGACCAGTAACGAACTTCCCCATAGCTTGGGTGGATCACTGTGACAGTCTTGGCAGCACAGTCCAGGTTGGCTTGATACTTGACTAACCAGTCCATGCCCAGAATAACATCGATCCCATCTGACTTCAGGGCTATCAATGAGAACGGAAAGGGTATTGACCCTACGGAAATCTGAACTTCAAGAGCTATCCAATTTGTGTGCCAACTAGATCCTGGGGTCTTGACCACTAGCGGGGAATCCATATTTGCAAAAGGTATTTGATGGTTGTGTGTATGCGATATGGATATGATGAATGCGATGCTCCAGAATCATATAATACTGAAGCTGGATATGCATAGATTCGAAGCGTACCCATGAGAACTCTAGGGACCTCTTCGACTCCTTCAGCCGAGATGTGGTTCAGGCGGCCACGGCTGATGGTCATGGCCTTGGCGGCTGGGGTAGAGGGTGCTGGTGCAGGTGCTGTGGTAGCCGGTGCCTTCTGGGGACACTCCCTGGAGTAGTGCCCCGGCAGGCCACAAGCGAAGCAAGTGAGCCTCGGTGGTGGTGGAGGCAGCTGAGGGCGGAAGCCACTTCCAGCCGCACCCAAGGTGGAGGTAGCTGGGCGAGGCGGAGGTGGCCTGAACCCTGAAGGCCTTGGTGCGGATGGTGCACGAGGCACGGCGCTGAAAGGCACAAAGACCCTGCGCTTCTTGCCCTCGGAGGAAGAGGAGCTCTGGTGGTCAGCTGGAGCTGGCCTCTTGGAAGCCTCCAGCTCCTTCCTACCCTGCTCCATAGTGAGAGCATGGTTGTAGAGCTCCTGGTAGGACTGGAACTTGAAGGGTACGAGCTCGTATCGGAGGCGAGGGGCGAGCCCCTTGCGGAAGAGGTATTGCTTGTCCTCATCGTTTGTCACGTCCCGAGGGGCGTAACGCGAGAGGTGGTTGAACTCCCGCCCATAGGCTTGGACGTCCATGCGTCCCTGGGTCAAGTCCAGGAACTCCCTCCTCTTGAGGTCCATGACGGGCTTGGGGATATACGCCGCACGGAAAGCGGCGCGGAAATCCGCCCAAGTGAAGACATGGCCAGCGTCGAACATCGACACATGGCTCTCCCACCAGGAGCCGGCGGCTCCATTCAGCAGGTAGGTGGTGAAGTTGACTTGTTCCGCCACCGGAACGTGCAGAGCGGCAAACTTGCGCTCGAGAGCCCGGAGCCAATCATCCGCATCAAGCGGCTCCTTAGCTTCGGTGAAGGTAGGAGGTTGGGACCGCAAAACCTCGGTGAGAGTGTTGCAGTCGTTGTTCCTCCTGGCCCCTTGCTGCACCAACTGCTCGAGCAGAAGCTCGTTGCGCAGGCGGTTTTGCTCAATGGCCATCAGAACCTCCGCCATTGAGGGTGGCGGTGGTGCATCAGGATTGCCTTGTTCCCCACGACGGGTAGGAGCCATTCTGAAGATTTGGAACAAGGACATAGTTAGTAACCAAATTCCGACAGATAGGATAGATCATTAGAGTCCTTGCAGAATGTAGAGATTTAAGATTCATTAACACAAAGACAGATTTAGGCAACCATGGTGACATCACGTCATCGCGGCGACGGCAATCGGATACAACGGACTCGAGTCATAACTGGACGGTAAGAACCCAAACCCCGAGAACCTAAACTTGACACCAAGCTTAAAACAAATAGAGGTAAGAATCAGAGTAGAGCGAGTTGGATGAGGAGTAAAAAGAATCCTAAGAAGGTTTTCACAACTCATTTTTAGGTTATAAATAATTTTCAACTAGACTCGACATCGACCAATAGAAAGTGTTTCCTACAGGCAGTCCTGCTCTGATACCAACTTGTAGCGCCCCGACCCCAGAACTATACAGTGAAGCTTTGTGCAACCGGTCATGCTACACAATCGAAGGTTACTGGGTTTACCAATCCCAGGCCAAAACCTTTGGCAGGTGTGCTCGGAATGGATCATCGGCACACAACACCTCGATCATGCCATAAGCTCAGACATAGCTATCACGTATAGTCAAGAGATCAAGACTTGTGGAACAACTGACACATCACAGACTCTACGACACAAAGATTCATATAGCAACTCATATATGAGGAAGATACAAATATTACACACAAAAGGTCACAGACCGAACAATTCATCAAGCGGAAGCGAGGTAGTGTTGTCTAACAACAAGATGCAAATTATGGTCCAAGAGGCCACTACTAGGAAACAGGCTATAGGTGGAAACCCTTTTAGTGGCGCACCTATTTGCCATGCGCCACAGAAATTATTTCTGTGGCGCATGTTTTTGGGTGCGCCACAGAATTTTGCACGTTGTTTCGGCGCGCCACAGAAAGTCAGGTTTCTGTGGCGCACGGGGCTGGTGCGCCACAGAAATATGACATTCTATGGCGCACCATCACCCGTGCGCCACAGAAAGTCATATTTCTATGGCGCACCATCCCCGTGCGCCACAGAAATGCTGCTTTCTGTGGCGCACCCAGTCACGTGCGCCACAGAAAACAACATTTCTGTGGCGCACCCTACCACGTGCGCCACAGAATCCTCTCTCGACCGACACACGGCACACACGCGCGCACCCACCACCACACTGCCTTATCCACTCGTTTCCCTTATCCTCTCTCGATTCTTTTTTTATCCTCTCCACTCTGCCCATACATGGACGAGGCCATCCACCACCGCCCGCTGCCAGGCCGTCCTCCAGCGCCCGGCACGCGCCGGCCAGCGCCTCGGCGCGCTCCACGACGTAATCACTCCATCCATTCCCGAGCGGAGCAGCAAGTTCCCCACAGATCCCGACGCCCCCACCACACCACACCGCCCCACCTCCCAAAACTCGCGCACCACACCACCACCACAACAAACGAACGGAACCCGGGTCTGAATTGCCCGCCGCGCCGCGCCATGGCGGAGTGCCGGAGCCTGATCGAGTTCCTGCGTGCCTTCGAGCACCACCGCAGGGCGGCCGACGTCTCCTACTCCCGATCCAAGCGCGCCTCCGCCCCCTCCTGCACACACCCCGCCGGTAAGGATGGCAATTGGTAGGGTATGGGCAGGGTAGAGCAATACCATACCCATACCCATATAGTCTAAGGGTACAAAATTATACCCATACCCTTACCCGCGGGGATGAAAGTATACCCATACCCATACCCGGCGGGAATCCGTACCCATTGGGTACCCGTTGGGTAGATCAAGTAGTACACAAATTGTTCACACTTTTACATTTGTTGGTAGCACATTTGTCAAAAAAAACTCAGTTATCTCAACTTAGTAATAGGTAGATGAATACATGACAATTATTAACTTTGGATATCACAATCTCATGGTCATATCTAGTAAGTGTGGCACCCCCCTCTGGCACATGTCACCAGAGAGGCGGTCGCCCCGTGCGCCAGCCCAGGATATCCGGCCGCACGTTACGACAATGCGACATAGCAGCAATATCATTACACAATCAGGCCCAGAGGGCTACAATTGGTTTTACATGGCCATAAAGGCTTGAAAAATTATCAAGGCCAAGTATGGCACTGGACAGAGTTTAACTAGCAGCGGAAGACGACTGAATCGACGGCTTGGAGTGGCTCCATTCCACAGGCATCTGGCTGGGCTACTGATCCTAGCATGCTCTTACTCCATCTCTTTGCTATGGTAGAAGAGGAATCCTCTCCATGTCTGGCCACATGAAAAGCCAGTTTGAGTACGGTGACGTACTCGCAAGAAAACAACCACATGACATGAACAGTCAAACAATCAGGCAACAAGTAGCTAGCAATAGAAATAATCTAAACGTGGCAAGTGTCTACTTACGGCAGTCCAAGGGGGTAGCAACAAGGCATCACAAAAATTATGGCATAAGCGAATAACGGGGTATCACCAGTACAGAGTCCAAGCCAGGTGGGGTTGGATCGTATACCGGTGATCACACAAGAGAACTTACCTGTGACGAATAACGGGAGTGCCCATTGGTACCAAATATTAAACATCACCTGTCATCACCACTAGGCTCAACGGCCTTACCACAAATGTCAAACTGCTAGGCCCACTGGCCTCATATCTCTGCTCGGGGCATGCACGGCTGACGTTGGCTCGGGCCTAACTCTAGGCTCCCAACGATCACGCCGTCACCCCCAAACGCGGTTAACCATCCACGACTCGAGTAACATTCCCTGCATCAGCCTATTGTAATCAGGTTGTTCATCTTTCTTTCAAACCAAACTTAAGTTTAACCTCCGGACTCGACAAAGGACAATAGTGTGACCGACACTGAACTGTTCCATAACCTAGGAACAAGGCTAGCTGCTAGTTGACACACTCTCGAGAGGTTGCAGTTACCACCCATCTAATTGCACCTCACCTGGCCAAGGCAAGATACACTTACATAACCGTTCACGCTACCCAGACACTCCCTGTATAGCTACCGACATAACTCTATGTCTTATGACGAAGTGAATCCGGCACGTCCCCAACTCATGAGCGACGCCTAGCTCCGGAACCTTCACAAGACTAGCCCCGACCACAACTATGCAGTATCCGACTAGACTTGCCAAGTGGGTAGCATCAAAGGAGGCTTGATAGGTTACATAGGCTATGGCTCTCCCATTTGGGCGACAGTGGTAATGCGTTCAAGGTTCAGATTGGTGGCACTATGGACTGACCCTATCGAAGCTTGGAGGGGGTTTCATTTATTCCAGTTTCATTTAACAACAAGTCCAAACAACAGAGGATTAGTCCAACACAATAAGGATTAGTCCAACACAACAAGTATAATATATTATTTCATCATAAGACCATAAGCAAACATAAGCCACACAATAGTTCAAGCAATAAGCAACAATAATCATGCAATAATTCAGCAAAGATGAATAACTTCAACCGGGCGAGGACGGAGATACTTCCGACCAGTAGCAGCCACAGGTTGAGGAAGTAAAATAAAATAGCACAATTGGTTAGCGTCAACCGGGCGAGGACGGAGATACTTCCGACCAGTGACAGCCACGGGTCGACTACAAAAGTTAGTGGAGGCGTCCACGCGATCCCGTTCCTCCATTCCATTGACTGCGGCGGTTTCCCCAGTCCATCGTCGCCGGAATGGGGAGTGGTGCATGGTACCGTCCAACACACGCCACAACTCTACAGAAAAGTAGACGAGATTCAATCCACGTGGGCGGGGCCCAACATGTATTTAGTCGCCGGCCGGAACTCAACCCACACTTGATGGGTTTATCGTATTGCAGGAAAGTAAAGGTACATGAAATAATAATACTGAAAGTAGGCGAGATTCCATCCAAGTGGGCATGTAGTCTCCAAAATGAACCGAAAAGCAATCATAAGAAAGAAAGCATCCATTCCACTCGAGTATTAACTCGACGTGGTGTCAGCAATCTTGGCAAAAAGACCCAAATGAAAAGCCAGCGTCCCAAGCGTCGCAGTCAAAGCGGGCATACGCCAGCCAAGTTTGACGGAGGGAGAAGAAGCAAATAACTCTTTGGCAAATGCCCCAACTCCGAGGATCATAAGACGACATTCGTCCGCTCCTCACCTCGGCGAAGGAGAAGAAGCAAACAATCATGGGAACGTATGTTTTATAGTTATCCAGTTAGAGGGTTCGACACAGCCACACAAATGCGAGGCGCACAAATTATTCGCACGTCATTTTAACACACATGGATGATGAGTGAAGCATGGCGTCGCTAACTATACTGGAATTGAATCACGGCGTTGCTATCTAAGCTCGAAATAAACATAGCAAGCAAGTACACACATGGAATCATCTGCATCGAATAGCCCCAACATAAAATACCACGCATGACATGATAATATGCAACAAACTGCACCGCTTGAGTGTTCATAGCAAGTGGTTAGCTTGCCTTCGACGATCGACGCCATTTAGTTTCGCCGGTCATGGACGTCGCGGGTTGGGGTCTCGATTTGCCGGTACCGCGGAATAGACCTATGCATGTGTATAAAGGTGCTGAGCATACAAACATTTTACAAAAATGTAAAACCTATACCACTGGATAGAGCTTGTCAAACTATGAATTTACAAATTTGAATCACCTCAATCGGAGCTACGGTTCAAAAGATATGCCTCGGCGACGGATAGTTATCTGCTGCTCACTCGGGAAAAAAAACGGAACGGGCTGATTCTGAACCGGGCCGGGCTGGTTGCGTATTTTCCGAAAATACGCTTTCTCTGCAAGGAAACGTAAAGCTGAGAAAAAATAAGTACGCTTTTAGCTAGCTAGTTTTGGAACGATTGGCTTCTTCTTGCTCGCTCACGTACGGGAGGAACCTGGGGACGCCGCGTCGCCGACGACTGGCGGGCCGGGGAGGACGCCGGCGAAGGGGCCGAGGACGGCGGCGAGGTCGCCGTGCCCCACCGCGTCTGGGGCCGCGCAGGCGTGGGCGGGGACAGCCTCAGCGTGCAGCGCCCGTGTCCTCCGCGGTGCGGCCATGGCGGCACACGGAAGGCGACGGCGTCGGAGAAGGGACGGCTAGGGACCGCGGCGAGGGCGGGGAGAGGGCCACCGTGCTCCACCGCGCCCGAGGAAGGCTGCGGACGGAGGAGGGAGGCCACGGTCGCGTCGTGCTCGTGCTTGCCCGGCTCGGCCTGCACGGCCATGGCGAGCCGAGCTCGAATGAGGGGCGCGTGGGGACGTTGGACGTCGACGTAGCTAGGACCGCTAGGATGCTCAGCGCTCGGGGACGGTCTCCGCGGCGACGGAGACGGCCGGGAGGCGCCGCGCCGAGCTCGCGGCCGTACGGCCGCCGGTCAAGCGCGTCGACGTCCAGGGTCCATTCGACACCGCTAGCGGCTCTGGCTCTGTGGTTCGAGTGTGGAGGCAGAGAGGAGTATGTGGCGCGGGTGGAGCTCGAGCAGCCGAGCTGCTCTCCTTATATAGGCACGGGGCGAGGAGACGGACAACGACACGTCAAAGCTTGCTCCAAAAATAATAAAACGAGGGGATAAGAACGGGGAGATGGATAGGGACATCGAGCTGGACGAACAGGGGTCTACAGGGGAGTTGCTGTGCAGAGAGGTTTAGCAGGGTTTAGGGCTAAGCAAGATCAAGGCATGTCAAAGCGCGCGTTCGGGACGTCCAGAGCGCGACGCGAGCGGCAACGTCGCGTTCCCGGTGACTCGGAGCACCAAACGCAAAAACGGAGGTATCTACGGGTTGCTAAGGACAGGGCCTACGCTACTACATCGGTCACACGCAAAAACTCCACACATGGTAACACAAAGTTTTTTGAAACTCAAACGCACACAAGGTGTTCGACAAAACGATAAAGGTCCTGCTCAACTCAGAAAAATCCCAAAATTTCACCACTGCCTAGGTTTGGTACAAGGATGGTGTCCAAGAAGTTTGGGCTCAATTGGATAACTAGAAATGGGGTTTTGGTAATGTGTCCGCTAAGCCGCGTACCGGCATCGGTTTTTGGCTTACAAAGGAAGTAGGTCAAATCTTGTTCAAATGGGTTTGGTTTCAACAGAAGAAGTGTAGGAAATACAAAAGTATGCAACTCCCTAAAATATGAGGATTTTCCGAGACCCTAAGTTGACCGAATAAAATTGGGATTAGAGCCGACATTTAACAGTTAACTCCGAAATTGGAAATATTGGATTGGACTATGAAATATTTTTTTCCATGGGAGTGATCTGTAGGTATGAGGAACCATATGGTAGATTGGTGGAATTTATTCCAAGTTATAATTGTGGTGGTGGCTTTTGGTGGAATAGATGGAGGGGTTTTGGAATTGCCAAATGGAACCAATGTTCGACAGACAAGGCAATGGCACGGAATTATGGTGGAGCTCGATAGGGGTCGAGGATTATTGGGAAAAAATTCTAAGAGAGTGAAAACAAAGTCAAATGAAAGACCAACATATTCAAAGAAAACATTTTGAAAATAGGAAAAGTTTTTCAGGCGTGAGAAAATATTACTAACCTTAGGGACGAATTTTTCGGGATGTGACAGTAAGTCAACCTAGTAGGATCCATATGTTAGTATAAACGGGTAGGGTATGGGTATACCCATGGGTATAGGGTTGTACCCATGCCCTACCCGCGACTTGGTGGGTAGGGTATGGGTACTACCCATGGGTATGAAAATGTGCCCATACCCTCCCCATACGGGTACGGTACCCGCGGGTACCCTTACCCATGGGTAAAATTGCCATCTGTCGTGGGGCTACCTTTCGGGTCCCCCACGGTGGTGGTACCTGGGTCACGCCAATGAAGGCCCAGCGAAGCCCAAGAAGGACACCGTGTGGCACAAGTAGTCGACTTAGGTCGGTGATGCTTTCCTTATCTTGTACGTGCAATCCGCACCGTCCACCCGAGACCCGGCCTGTAGTATAAAGGCCGGGAGGGTGCGCCGTCTAGGGCATCGAATCATTGAACATCGCATTGTAGCCACCAATCGATAATTCCAGACAAGCAGGAGTAGGTCTTTACCTCAACTCGAGGGGCCGAACCTGGGTAAAATCGCCCCCTGTTAGCCGTCGTGTTCACCAGCCTGATCTCTCTCTTTCTCCTTCAATCAACCCGGGGTATTCGACCTAGGGATTTGCCGAGTCACAAGCTCGTCAATTGGCGCCGTCTGTGGGAAAGAACAGATCGCTGGAGTCGTGATCATGCCGGCCTCACCCGCAACCAACAACACCATCAGCGCGAGGGAGTCGATCTACACCGGCTTCCTCGAGTATGTCGAGCACTCGCCGGCGGATCTTTCGGCTTACGCCGGATTCCAACAGAGCACGTGGATTACCTTTGGTAGTCTGCGTTATCTGGTGGACAGTCGCGGAACCCTCCGCCCTACACAGGCCGCCCTGCGCTCAATGGAGGCGCCTGCATCCATGGCGGCTGCACTGATCGCAACCTCACCCGCCGTGAAGATTACGGAGATCGCATCTACATCGCCATCTGCGTCTACATCAACTGCGCCGACCATGGCTTCACCGGTCGCGAAGATCGCATCTGCCGCGGTCAAGGCGACTGCGTCTACTTCGACTACATCAACTTCGACTGCGGCGATCGCATCTGCGGTTGCCAAGAAAAACGCATCTGCTGCGGCCACGGGGCGAGTCAAGTCTAATCCGACCTACCTGTTCGGGCGCCAGCCAAGATCCGCACCAACTTCGACTGCGCCGATCGCATCTACGCATCGGGCAGCCGCCAGTAGCAGCGACCGTGGCACCCACCACGTTGCTGTGATCTTCGACAACGAGTACAACTCAGATGAAGGAAGCACGAGAGGGAGCATCAGCCCCACTCGACGGGTCTACCCCGCGCAAGTCTACATGACCGGTCCATCAGCACCCGTGTACCCCATGGAAGTCACCCTGCAAGACAAGGTGACGAAACTTACCATCACCCGGGAGCTGGCGATTAGGGCACAGAAGCACGTGGACGATGGCACGTTCCCTGCCCCGGAAGATCCACAGGAAGATCGACAGGCGGTCCAGTACTTGCTCTGGAAGGAAGCCGAACGAATCAAACAGGATAAAGCCGAGTTGGCCCGGCGCAAGGAGCTAGCCGACGAGTCGAGTGCCAGGAGGGCAGCGCTCACATTCATGTCTGGATCAGAAGAAGTCAATCAAGAAGGAAGGCACAGAACTCGCATGCCGCGGGTGCACGAGGCCGATCGCATCCACCTCACCCGCAACTTGGAGTCATCTTTCTTGGAAGACGAGGACGGAATACCCATCCCCAGAACACCCGCCTCTGCGCTTATGGGAGTCGAGACCTATTTGCGGGTCATGCAGCCGCCGGAAGGAAGCGCCAACGCCCGCGTACACAGGCAGCAGATCCAAGCCTTGAGGCAAGTCGAGGAAGTCTTGGCAAGAGGAGAACCAGTCGAAGGGATGTACGAGGAACGAGGACGTCGTGACCGTGGAGTCGCACCAGTGGCAGATCGGGAACTGATTCGACTGCGACAACTGCAGCCCGGCGAGGATGGCCGCAACGTCGTCACTCAGAGAAGGATAGACCGTGCCCGTCGACTGCGAGAAGCAGGACTACTCGACGATGATGAAGACCACGAGCCACGTGGAGCCCCGTGTTTCAGTATAAATATTCGCGACACGAAGATGCCCAAAGGCTTCAAGCTGACGGCGGAGACACAAAAGTACGACGGAAAGCAGCACCCGCAGGATTGGCTGGACGACTACCTCATCGCATGCAGCTGCCAAGGTGGTAATTCGACTACCGCCATGCAGTACATCCAGCTGATGCTCACGGGGTCCGCCCGCGGGTGGCTCAACACGCAGCCGAAGGACGCCTTCAGGACTTGGGAGGAATTCAGGACTGCATTCATAAAAGGTTTCCTGGGAACTTACGCAAGGCCAACCACCCTCATCGAGCTCCAAGCTTGCAAACAGGGCCATGAGGAGCGACTCCGTTCGTACATCCAACGGTGGACCCTGCTCCGCAACACCATGGATGGAGCCACCTCGGAGGACAGAGTCATGGATGCATTCATCTACGGCCTCACCCGTCGTGATCTTCGCGAAGAACTTGGTAGGCTCAGGCCGAAGAATATGATAGACCTCATGCAGATCGCCAACCAATGGGCAGATGGAGAAGACTCCGTCCGCGACTCAATGCCAGATCCCCAACCCAGCAACTGGCGAGAGGGTCGACTGAAAAAGAAACCACGCTTTATCGGCCACGACTCAATAGAGTTAGTAGCGGCGGGATTCGAAACCCCCCGTGAGAATGATAGAGGATATAGCCAAGGCGGTGGCAATGATAGGGGATATAGCCAAGGCGGTGGCAATGATAGAGGATACAACCAAGGTGGTGGCAGCGGCTACCGCGGAGATGGAAGTCGCAAGCGCGAGTGGCGCAGACGCATACTCACGGATGAGGAAGAGCTAGAGCAACCCTGCAGGCACCATATGTTCAAGGACCCGGAAATAGGCAAGTGGGGATCCCGACACCTGTTGAAGGACTGCAAGAAGGCGCAACGGCTGGCCAGGGCCTTCACGCGCGTACTTGCTACGGACGGGCAGCAGGTTCATCAAGCATCACCCGCGGGACAACCAGTCGCGGGACAGCTGGCAATCAACGCACCACCAGCTCCTCCACTCGCCAACCCAGCGCAAGCAGCACTGGCTTACTACCCGCCGCAACAACCGCAGCAGCCGCAACAGCAGCAGCAGCAACCGCAGCAACAGGACCCTGCCAACGTGTTCCCAGCACCACGCGGGCAGATGAACATGATACAGAAGGGGCGTCCTTCCAACAGGACCCAGAAGCTCATTACTCGCCAAGTCTTTCAGGCAATCACCAATCCACCCGCAGTACCCGAGTATCTGAGAGGATCAGAGATAGACATCACCTTCTCCAGGGCTGATCACCCGCCGGCCTCTGCGACCACGCGTCGATGGCCGCCGTCGACGCGCTCCTCCTCCTCGCCGTCCACTACTAGGAAACTAGCTATAGGTGGATTACACCTTTGTGGCGCACCATTTATGCCGTGCGCCACAAATAATATTTTGTGGCGCACCATCAGGGGTGCGCCACAAACTTCTGTGGCGCATTTCCACGTCGTGCGCCACTAAATAACAATTATCTGTGGCGCACTGCCAGACGTGCGCCACAGAAAGTATGTGGGCCCCACCTCCAACGGCTCGATGGGGTCCTACCCAACATATTTTGTGGCGCACCCAGCACCGTGCGCCACAAAAAGATGCATATTTGTGGCGCATATCGTCCCGTGCGCCACAAATATTTGTGTGGGCCCCGGCATCAATGATTGGGGGAGGTATTTCTGTGGCGCATGGTGGTGCATGCGCCACAGATATTTGTCTTTCTGTGGCGCACTGGGAGGGATGCGCCACAGAAAGACAAATATCTGTGGCGCATGCACCACCATGCGCCACAGAATAACTTTTCAGCTATAAAAAGGTGGCAGCCCCCCACCACACCCCACACACACACTCCTTCTTCTTCCCCTCTCCTCTCACCAAGAGGAGCTCGTGTTCCTCCTCCATACCACCCTATTTTGCTCATATTTCTCTCATTTCTTTGTGGTTAAACCAACTTTATTTGATAGGTAATTGGTGGGGCCGGGGGAGGATCCATATATACTATCCCTCCTCTCCAAAACATCAATTTTTCTAGATCTACAACACCACACACTCTCTCTCATCGATCTCGGTGACAAAAGCTACTAGACCGGTGAGTATTGTTGGATGGACATGCATATGTGCATGTTTTGCACGTGTGGTTGACGCCGATGTGTATAGTCGTTGTTTGTTTTTTGTGCTCCGACCATCATGTCGTGGAGATTTGGAATTTTTTGTGAAATGTTTGCAGGTATCTCAAGAGGCCCTTGAGATTGCCGGGACATCGATTAACTTCCGTTCCGGCAAATTCGGGTACTCCATATGTCCATTTTTTAGCAAAGGTCATGCCGAATTTTTTCGTGAATTTTGGCATGACCTTTGCTAAAAAAAGGGACATATGTGTGTGTGCACTTGCGATGTTGCGGTTTTACTTAACATACTCTCATTTGTGCTTTATCTATAGCAACCTTGGTCATCATGATGAGCTCCGGTCGAATCAGCAGATACAAGGAAGAAGCGAAGGCGGACATGATTCGGTGCAACAGGCGCTAGATAAGATGTCCGTGTCGAACATGCAAACTCTTGAGCTGGATCGACCCTGATTCTGGACAATTGGAGGAACACCTTCTCAGGCGCGGTTTCTGGATAGACTTCGACAAGGCGCCGACAGCAAATGAAGGAGACGTCGGCGGACAAGATCATCATGATGGAGGAGATGCCGACGGACAAGATCATCATGATGAAGGAGATGCCGACGAACAAGATCATCATGAAGAAGGAGATGCCGACGGACATGGTCCTGATGAAGGGGAAAATGGTAGTGGCCTTGAAGACGAGGACACGCAGACCTCGCTAAATTCGGCCTTGCAGGACCCTCATGTGCAAGAACTCCTCCTCAGGGAGACGAGCAACGTCAGAGGTGCAGCCAGAGAGAAATCCAAGCTGGATCTAATGAAGAAAGACGCGATGACTCCGTTGTATCATAATTGCCGGCCCCAGGATACACGCTTGCATGTAACGCTTGAGTATCTAAAGTTGAAGGAGGAAAGCAGATGGACCGACGTCAGCTTCACCAAAAGCCTGGAATTCTGGCAGAGAGTTCTTCCCAAGTCGAACACATTGCCAAGCAGTACCGAGGAGGCCAGGAAAGTCGTGTGCCCTCTTGACCTACCGTACCAGCGATACCACGCCTGCATCAATAATTGTGCAATTTATCGGGTAAGTACGAGCACAAAACCACATGTCCGGTGTGTGGTCAGGGACGATACAAGAGTGGGAAGAAGAACGTTCCTCGAAAAGTGGTATGGTACTTTCCTATCATTCCCCGTCTGCAGCGGTATTTCGTGGACCCTAAGGAAGCAAAACTCATGCAATGGCACGCGGAAAGGGAGAAGCCCGAAGAAGATACGGAGAAGGGCGTAATGCTTACACACCCTTCAGACGCTTGCCAGTGGGAAGCATTGGACATGGCCTTCGAAGATTTCGGGCGCGATGCAAGGAACGTCAGGCTGGGTATGAGCACCGATGGACTCAATCCGTTCGGCAACCAGAGTAGCACGCACAGCACCTGGCCCGTGTTTGTATGGCCTTACAACCTTCCCCCGTGGCTTTGCACGAAGCAAAAGTACATACACATGAGTATTCTCATTCAGGGGCCGAAACAACCAGGTATCGACATACATTTGTATCTCGAGCTGTTGAAAGAGGAGCTAGTCAAGTTGTGGTCGACGCCAGGTATCCGTACGTGGGACGCCTACACTGGAGATTATTTCAATATGAGAGCCGCGTTACTCACGACAGTGCAGGACTATCCTGGGGCCGCATATGTATCGGCCCAGGTAAGTCATGGATTCTGCGCATGTATCAAGTGCATGGATGATACACCGCATCTCCAGCTACCAAGGGATCCCGGGTCTTCAAAAAACGTGTTCCCAGGAGCTCGAAGGTGGCTTCGCATGGATCACCCATGGAGGAAACGCGGTGATTTGTTCAATGGTAAAGACGATCCCGAAGGAGCCCCGTGCCCGAGGAGCGGCGAAGAAATCGACGAGCTTTTGACAAATTGGGACGAGTGCCCTGCGCCGGGAAAGAAGCGACCGAGGGTAGATCCCCTGCTGGGTGTATGGAAAGCGAGGTCTGTTTTCCACGACTTGGAGTACTGGAAGGTACTCCACACGCCCCATAGCCTCGATGTAATGCACATTACGAAGAACGTTACCGAGAGTCTGCTTGGCACTCTTTGCAACATGCCGGAAAAGGGCAAGGATGGGACGAAGGCAAGATACGATCTGAAAACGCTTGGCATCAGAAAAGATCTGCAGCCCCCCGATAGTGATGACGATGATGATGATGATGATGATGATCACACGCAAGGGACTCAAGGTCGCCGCAAAAGGGTAAAGAAGAACACGGTGGTGCTTCCCGCTGCCTGCTTCACTATGAGTCCGGAGGAGCTCGAGAAGTTTTTCAGGTGCCTCCTAGGAGTCAAATTTCCTCACGGTTACGCGGGGAAGATGCACAGATATCTGGACGTAACAAAGAAGATGTTCAGCGGGATGAAGTCTCACGACTGTCACGTGCTGATGACGCAGATACTCCCCGTTGCGATCCGAGGGCTAATGGACGAGCACGTCCGTGATACGCTGCTTGGCCTTTGCAACTTCTTCGACGTCATCAACAGGAAGTCGATTGGCATTAGGCAGCTCCACAGGCTACAAGAAGAGATCGTGCTGATACTATGCGAGCTCGAGATTTACTTTCCGCCTGCATTCTTCGACATCTGCGTGCATCTCCTTCTCCATGTCGTTGATGACATCAGACAGCTCGGGCCGACGTTTCTGCACTACATGATGCCCTTCGAGAGGCAGAACGGTGTTATGAAACGATACGTTCGCAACAGGTCCCATCCAGATGCAAGCATGGCAAAGGGCTTCCTAACCTACGAGTGCATCTCCTTCTGCCAGAATTATCTTACCAACGAGGAGAACCAGGATGTTGGTCTGCCAACCAGGATGCACCACGGCCGGCTCGACGGATTTGGTCACCGCGAGGGCTACCGCTCAGTCCATGTCGGCATTCATTGTCGACGAGACGACTTTGACAGGGCTCACCGGGTCACTCTACAGCATTTACAATTGATCGAACCTTGGGTGGAAGAGCACAAAAACTTAATCGAGCAGAATTACAACGACCTGGGACGGCCGAGGAAGAAGGGAGACGTAACCAGAGAGCACAACTCCAACTTCACGCGTTGGTTCAAGAAAAGACAACTGTCTCTAGCAGAGAGCGTACCGCCAGTTACCGAGGATGAGAAACTCATATTCGCCTTATCACAGGGCCCCGGGCAGAACGTAAAGACCTTTCAGACGTACGACATCAGCGGTTACAGATTCTCCACCGTGGAAAAGGACAGGGATGGTGAATATCAAAACTCAGGAGTAACTATGCTATCCTACGCCGATGAGGAGGCTACTGTCAAGGAAAGATTCTTCGGAAGGATCGAGGAGATTTGGGAGCTCAACTATTGTGGACAGTTGGTGCCAATGTTCCGTGTGAGATGGGCCAAGGACGTCGTCAAAGAAGACCGGTATTTCACCACCATGGTAATACCCGATGCTAAATCGAAGAACGCCACCGCGAAAAATGAGCCATGGGTACTCGCTAGCCAAGTCGAGCAATGCTTCTTCATTACCGACCCGTCAAAGCCTAGCCGTGTTGTCGTGAGGAGGGGAAAGAGAAGCATCATCGGAATGGAAGGAGACGCCAACGAGGAAGACTTGGAGAAGAACGGCGATCCGAAGATCGAGGAGGAATTCGACAAGTACTTCGACATGCCTACTACTAGCAAAGAAAGAAGGAAGACCTCCCTACCTACTAAAGGTTGTCCGTTCACGCGAAGAAATCTCAAGGTGCCCGGCCTAAAGTATTCAACCGCGAAGAAGGGAAAGAGAAGAGCGGACGCACCGCGGGACGAAGAAGACTCTTTTTGTGTATAAAATATGTGTGGTCTACCATGTGTATGTGTGAGAGACAAGCATACATATATATATATATAGCGAAATGTGTAAGAGAAAATTAAGCTTTTGTGTATATATTCGTCTTTAATTTCTTTAATATGTGTGTATGTTTCTTTCTTTGAATATAACCAAATAAATATTAAAACTATATATGTATGAGACAAGTGTGATAATGAAAGACTAAACCAAAAAAACTTTAAAAAAAGTTAAAAAAAAGAACTTCTGTGGCGCACGCCCTAAACGGTGCGCCACAGAATATAGCATTTCTGTGGCGCACCTTCTCCGCGGTGCGCCACAGATAACAGTCGCGTCCACATACATGTGGGGCCTCCCCGCGTCCCAAATCCACGTACCGTTCCCAAATCCTCCAATCTCGCGCGCACCGCCGGCCTCAACTCCTCCCGACGCCGCCACCGCCCCGGCAGCCACCGCCCGAGCCGCGCCGCCACTCGACCGCGCTGCCGCCCACCACGCGGCCCTGCTCGACCGCGCCGCCGCCCCAGCCCGCCCCTACCCGAGCCGCGCCGCCGCCCTCACCCGAGCCGCGCCGCCGTCCTCACCCGAGGTACTGCCCCTCTCTCCCTCCCTTCCCTCTCCTTCCATAGTTGCACACTAGGTGCTCGATGAAATGTGCAACCAAATTTTCTAGTGTTTGATGCTAGTGTTTGTTCAATTGTGTTAATGCTAAGTGTTGTTGAATGTGTAGCAGGTGTCCTAAGCGCTGTGTGGTGGTGATCGAGAAGGACCTCGACGCTTATTCAGTTTTCAGGTGAGATGGTGGTGGTGGTGGATGTGTGTGTAATGGTTTTGAATGCATGTGTGATGGTGGTGGTGGATGTGTGAGATGGTGTTGGTGAATGCATACAATATTAGTGCTCCGACCATCGTGTCGTGGAGTTTGTCGTGGTTGTTTGTGCTCCGACCATCGTGTCGTGGAGATGCGGGCCGGAGATGCCGGTTGAGATGTGAATGGAAAGTTTTATTTGCAGGTACCCCGAGAGGCCCTTGAGTTTGCCGGAATGTCGATTAACTTCCGTTCCGGCAAATTCGGGTACTCCATATGTCCCATTTTTAGCAAAGGTCATGCCGAAATTTTTCGTGAATTTTGGCATGACTTTGCTAAAAAATGAGACATATGGGGTATTGCGACTAATGCATGGGCCGGGGTATCTTAGTATTTAATTAAGTGATTTTCTTCTTAAATTTGTTATACTAACTTTGTGTTTCTTTTTAATTAAGTGCAAACATGTCGAACTCCGCCGACAAGGAATTGAGCGACGAAGAACTCCACCAAGCTAATGCAGCCAACCGGTCGTTCTGGCAAGCGTCCCAGGAGTTTGAGGAGGCCGCCGCCGCAGCTGCTCCCTGGCGGCCATGCCGAGGATGATGAGCTATACATCCCGAGCCGGAAGACGAAGACGCATCGTCTAGCGATGGAACGACTAGTGGCGGCAATGAGGATGAGGCCACCACCACCGATGGCGGCGCCCCCACGGATGGCGACAACCGAAGAAGAAGAGGAAGAAGAATAAGGAAAGGAGGGATAGGACACCAACGGTGCTCTCCAACGTCACGGAACATTTACGGAGGTCACGGCAAGTGGCCTACCTATGATGCCTGAGGCTGTTGCCAAAGGGTACAGCATGCAACTAGGGTGCATCCTGCGGGAAAGCGTGTCGATAAACACGAAGGACATCAGAAGTGACGCAATAAAGCTTTGCGCGACATCCTCATCCAGAAGCTTCACCAACGGTACACGTTCCCGCAGCCGTTCAACAAAAAGGTCGACAGTTTAGCCATCCAGAAGATGAGCACAGCCTTGAGCAGCTGGAAATTCCGGGTGAAGAAGAAGATTGACAAGGGTCTCAGCTGGGAGAAGATAAAAGCCAAAGAGCCCATGCTCGACAAAGAAGAGTTCGACCAATTCAAATCTTTCTTGGACTCTGAAGAGGCAAAAGCATGGACCAAGTGGGGGAAGCAGATGCGGGAACTAAACATCGGTAACCACCATTGTGGAAGCGGCGGTTACCGAGGAAAAAAGCCAATTTGGGACAAGGAGGATGCCGAGTATGCNCCCCGGCCGCCCCTACCCGAGCCGCGCCGCCGCCCTCACCCGAGCCGCGCCGCCGCCCTCACCCGAGCCGCGCCGCCGTCCTCACCCGAGGTACTGCCCCCTCTCTCCCTCCCTTCCCTCTCCTTCCATAGTTGCACACTAGGTGCTCGATGAAATGTGCAACCAAATTTTCTAGTGTTTGATGCTAGTGTTTGTTCAATTGTGTTAATGCTAAGTGTTGTTGAATGTGTAGCAGGTGTCCTAAGCGCTGTGTGGTGGTGATCGAGAAGGACCTCGACGCTTATTCAGTTTTCAGGTGAGATGGTGGTGGTGGTGGATGTGTGTGTAATGGTTTTGAATGCATGTGTGATGGTGGTGGTGGATGTGTGAGATGGTGTTGGTGAATGCATACAATATTAGTGCTCCGACCATCGTGTCGTGGAGTTTGTCGTGGTTGTTTGTGCTCCGACCATCGTGTCGTGGAGATGCCGGCCGGAGATGCGGTCGGAGATGTGAATGGAAAGTTTTATTTGCAGGTACCCCGAGAGGCCCTTGAGTTTGCCGGAATGTCGATTAACTTCCGTTCCGGCAAATTCGGGTACTCCATATGTCCCATTTTTAGCAAAGGTCATGCCGAAATTTTTCGTGAATTTTGGCATGACTTTGCTAAAAAATGAGACATATGGGGTATTGCGACTAATGCATGGGCCGGGGTATCTTAGTATTTAATTAAGTGATTTTCTTCTTAAATTTGTTATACTAACTTTGTGTTTCTTTTTAATTAAGTGCAAACATGTCGAACTCCGCCGACAAGGAATTGAGCGACGAAGAACTCCGCCAAGCTAATGCAGCCAACCGGTCGTTCTGGCAAGCGTCCCAGGAGTTTGAGGAGGCCGCCGCCGCAGCTGCTCCTGGCGGCCATGCCGAGGATGATGAGCTATACATCCCGGAGCCGGAAGACGAAGACGCATCGTCTAGCGATGGAACGACTAGTGGCGGCAATGAGGATGAGGCCACCACCACCGATGGCGGCGCCCCCACGGATGGCGACCAACCGAAGAAGAAGAGGAAGAAGAATAAGGAAAGGAGAGATAGGACACCAACGGTGCTCTCCAACGTCACGGAACATTTCACGGAGGTCACGGCAAGTGGCCTACCTATGATGCCTGAGGCTGTTGCCAAAGGGTACAGCATGCACTAGGGTGCATCCTGCGGGAAAGCGTGTCGATAAACACGAAGGACATCAGAAGTGACGGCAATAAAGCTTTGCGCGACATACTCATCCAGAAGCTTCACCAACGGTACACGTTCCCGCAGCCGTTCAACAAAAAGGTCGACAGTTTAGCCATCCAGAAGATGAGCACAGCCTTGAGCAGCTGGAAATTCCGGGTGAAGAAGAAGATTGACAAGGGTCTCAGCTGGGAGAAGATAAAAGCCAAAGAGCCCATGCTCGACAAAGAAGAGTTCGACCAATTCAAATCTTCTTGGACTCTGAAGAGGCAAAAGCATGGACCAAGTGGGGGAAGCAGATGCAGGAACTAAACATCGGTAACCACCATTGTGGAAGCGGCGGTTACCGAGGAAAAAAAGCCAATTTGGGACAAGGAGGATGCCGAGTATGCACGTCTCGGAAAAGAGAACCCGTGGGAAAAAATCACGGACGAGCAGACGAGGTTCTTTGTCCGATCCCGCTATTATCTGGACAAGAAAACGGGGGAATTCGTCACCGACGATGACGTGGTGAAGGAATTCGAGAAGCATCTGGTAAGTAATTTAATTACCGCTGATATCTCAAAGTCCAATTAACATTGCGTTGATCTAGTTAGGTAACGAAGCCAAATCTCTAAATTAATGCCTAATTTGTATGTAGGAGGAAGAGTTGAAGGCTGACGCCGAGGTCGGCGGCCCGTCGTCTCAGGGCTCGACGGAGCCGTGGGACACGACTTTCAACAGGGCGACAAACCGCTACAAGCGTAGGGACAGGACGGCGCCGCCGACGTCAGCCGGCCGTGTGTCCGGCTTTGGTACGAGCATGAAGTTTATCAACTACTACCACTCGGACGACGCAGCGAAAAGGAAGAGGAGGAGGCCAGCTAACAAGGATAAAGTCGAGGTTCTCGAGCTGAGGAAGAAGGTGGAGACACTTGAGAATCAAATAGTGGACTCCACCGCGGTTGAGAAGTTGGTGGATGAGAGGCTGAAAAGTATCTTACCCCCTGGGTTGGTCGAGGGGTTAGCTGCTTGGAATGCGGCTGGTCGACAGGGGCCGATATACGTGCCCAGCGACAGCGGCAGCAACTCGATAATGAATCAAAACCCGTCGCCAGACGTGACGACCCCGCAGCCCAACGCAACGACGCCCCCTACCGCGAATGCCGAGCCACAGCCGACGCCGGCTCTGCTTCATGATGCAACCACACGGCCGGAGAATGATAGGCCGGCCGCCGGCACCGGCGCCCTCGTCTCCACAATTGCCGAGCTTGACGCCATAACCAAGGTAATTAGTTAGTTAGTCTGTGAAATCTTTTATAACTATATGTCTATGATGACTGCCATCTAATGATGCCCAACATGTTTTGACTCAGGACATGCCTTGCATACTACTGCACAGGCTGGTGCCCGGCGGCGAGTTGAAGGACTGTGCTCATGGCACCGTCGTACAACCATTGACCCGTGATATGCATTGTACAGCAATGGAAGAGTCCGTGATGAAGGTCAATTTGCTGCAGATAGTGCCTGAGTTTCGCGACGTCGAGCCCCCCCTTCAACCTCCGGGTGCCGAGCAAGAGCACATGGTCCTTAAAAATTGCGTCAAGTGGCCGATGAAATGGCCAAAGACCCAGATTCGTCTTGGATCGGGTCTTGTAGGGTCTAGGCGCAGCACCGGCGCCACCTCGAAGAGGCCCCCGACCATCGTTCGCCCCCCCCAAGAAGACTGCAGCCATCACCCAAAAGGAAGAAGCGGTCGTCGCCACCTGCAACCGCCACCAACAACTATTGGGAGCGTCCTCCGTACCGCAACCGGACAAAGGCGCCGCCGTTACACCCCAAGTTCATGATCCCAAGGGCGACGATGGTGATGATGATGTCGACGTCATGGGCTTCCTCAACCCTAGCGCCAGCGTCGACATGTACATGCCTCCCGTGGATGAGGAACCCTTCTGCGCTCCAGGTGCTCAACCTTCTCGTCCCACTACGTGCACGCAGCGTCTGGACTTCCAGGGTTTATCTCAAGGCACGCCTCCGGAGGCTGGCGATCAAGCTATACGAAAACCGGCTCACATTTTCAGCCCTAATACACTGCGTAAGACGGTTTTCCCAGTTTCCGCACCCCGACCACCCCCACCATCCCCGGAGAAGAAGGAGAAGAAGCAGAAGAAGAGAAAGAGGGGGCCAGGCGCATCTGCGAGCCAGCCAGCTCCAAAGACTATCCGGGCTAATGAATTCACGGTATCACCCCGTGCGGATGGCTTGACCCGAGTCCATGAAGCTGGTCAACCAATACTTCCTCCGGAGCTTCTCAAGCTCGCACATCAACACATGAAGAATTTGCAACAATATGTCTTGGTGCTAGAGGAACTATCCCTTAAAGATAAGTGTCCAAATTATCCGGTGTTCACAGTCATAGTGCCGACGGACTTGGACTTCATCCATGATGAGCCCGCGAATCCCTTCTTCATAGCTTTTGAGGATGTCTTCAATCTCTTTCACTTTAGACGGCTGGACTATAACTTGGTCCGCCTATACGCGCTCGATATGGCGATGCAGATGAAGAGAGATAATTCTCCGGACGTCGTGTAGCGGATCCGTACTACATGCGTGATTGCCAGCTGCTAGAAGGATCAGAGACACGGACCAAGGCGATAGAGTACCTCGGGAGGTTCATGCTGACCAACAAGAGGAAGAACTACATTCTTCTGCCTGTCTTTCCCGAGTAAGTACACATCCGCTCGCCGTCGTCGTAACTTATGCCTTCTTGTAGATTTGTTCCATTGCTGATCCTTTCCAACATATATTCGGTTTCAATCGTGTTGAGCAGGGACACGTATTGCACACTAGTCATCCTGAGCCCGAGGTGGTCCTCTGCCATCTATCTCGACTCGAGGAGTTTGTTGGACGAGAAGATAGACTACGCCAAGGTACAGGGTGTTCTCGATGAGGCTCTCGAGGGCTACGCCAAAAAGGGTGGCGCCTTTGAGAAGAAGCATGAATTTATCAAGAATGATGGCAACCACCAATTCCAGCATGCGATCGAGCATTCCTGCATCAAGCAGAAGTCTGGCGGCGTGAAGGATGCCTTCTACGCCCTCCATCACCTGAAAATGTTTGTCCAGGATGCTCCGAAGACGAAGTTGCCTTCTAGTCTCAAAGCATGGATCAAATGTGCGGGGGAGATCACCGATTCCGAACTTAGAGAAGACTTTTACCGCATACAGGTTCAGCTATCGAGAGTCATCGTCGAGGATGTCCAGAATCGGGATGGCTGCTTACACCCCGGCAGAGGTAGCAATAAGTCCTTCTTTATTTTCTTTATATTGACTTGTCCACTTAGATGAATAAATCATACTCTTTTTATATTATTAATCAATATATTTCTCAATCCATCTCCAGCGTTGGGAAAGAGGACGATCGAAGGATTCCTACAAGCTCAGCGGGACACCAGAACGTGGATGACGAAAGAGAAGAATAAACCGTTCCCGGAGCCGATGGAGAAGAAGGATCCATGACCTCGTCCTCCCCGCTCGATCTTGCTCACCACCGTCGCCGATGTAGCTAGGCCGTGACCTCTACATTTGTAAATGTGTGTGTGAATGATAAACTTTTATTTGTATCGACTTGTGTTGTACTGTATGTATGCATCTCGGGCACTAAGTATTATTGTGATAACATAGTAATTAATATAATCTGTTTTCGTATACTGTGTCAACTATATTATTGTTTCTATCATATTTGTATAATTCCTGTATATCTGTATAAACCCTGTATATATACCTGTATTTATACAGCGCTGTATAAATTGTGTATACAGCAAAATATATCAGTGGCGCATGTTATAATGTTTTTGTGGCGCACCATCTTCTGTGGCGCACGAATACATAATGCGCCACTAATATATTTCTGTGGCGCACGGCAGCTGGTGCGCCACAAAATAGTGATATTTTTGTGGCGCACGCCCGCGGTGCGCCACAGATATATATATTAGTGGCGAGACATCTGTGGCGCATCCTTATATGAGGCGGATGCGCCACAGAAAGGGCAAAAAGGTGCGCCACTAGTAGCCTATTTCCTAGTAGTGAGGGGCCTGAGCCCCGCCTAGGATGCAAGCTGCCCCGCGAGGCACCTGGTAGCCCTCGTCAGCCTCGGCAGGCAGGTTGTCGTTCGCGGGCTGGGCGGCGTTGGCCTGAGGGTTCTGCTGGTAGTTGTCGTTGTAGTTGTTGTTCCAGCGTCGCCCCCCGCGGCCACCGCGGCCTCCGTCGCGGCCTCCGCAGCCTCCGTTTGCCTCGCGAGCCTCGCGAAGCCTCTTGATGTCGAAGCAGTCCTCGGTGGCGTGAGAGTGCCTGTTGTGGTAGATGCAGAAGGGGCGATCGTCCTTCTTCTCAGGTCCTGCGGCTGGAGTGGCAGCTTGGCGAGACTGCTTGGCGTCAGGCTCTGCCGCGAGGACCGCAGTAGTTTTGCGCTTCTCGGAGGATTTCTTCTTCTTGGACCCCTCGGTGGGGTCCCCTGGCTCATTCTTGACGAACAAGCGGCCTTCTTCAGCCTTGGCGCACTTGTCTGCCAAGTCAAAAAGCTTGACGACGGTGGTGATGTTGTCGTGGATGCCGAGCTTCTCGAGCATCCGCACGTCTGTGACCCCAGCCTGGAAGGCCGAGATGACCTGTGCGTTGGTGGCGTTGGGGATCTTGTTGCGCACTTGGCTGAAGCGCTGGATGTACTTGCGGAGGGTCTCGCCGGGCTTCTGACGCACGGTGCGGAGGTCGTTGTAAGTGAGGCCGCGCTCGTACGTGCCCTTGAAGTTGGCGACGAAGCACCGGCAGAGCTCCTCCCAAGTGTTGATGGACTCGGCGGGGAGGTTGGTGAGCCATGAAGATGCAGAGTCCTTGAGGGCCATGGGAAACCAGTTCGCCATGACCTTGTCGTCGCCCCCGGCGGCCTGGATGGCCAGAGAGTAGAGCTGCAGGAACTCCAGGGGGTTGTTCTTGCCGTCGTAGCGTGGAGGGAGGTCCGGCCTGAACTTGACCGGCCAGACGACGCGACGGAGGCTGCGAGTGAACGCGGCCGTCGTGCCGTAGGTGACCGTGCCGTTGGCGAGGGTGGCGCGGAGGTGGCGCCCGGCGGTGGCGACGTCCTGGACGACGCGGTTGCGGCGCTCTTGCCCGCGCTCGATGCTCACGCGTGCATCCTCAGGGGCTCGCTGCACGATTTGGCAGTCATGCGGCGACGACGCGTGCGATGCAGCGCGGCCGTCGCGAAGAGGAGCCCCCGCTGGAGCAGGTTGCGGTGCAACCGGTGGAGCTGGAGCAGGTGCGGGATGGAGAGGAGGCGCGGGAGGTGCGCCGTGCGCCACATCCCCTACGAGCGCAGAAGGAACCAAGGAACGAGACGGCGCGGGTGCCGCGGCATGAGCGGCGCCGATGAGCTCGGCAACGCGGTTGAGCCAGGCCTCCTGAGCCGCCGGCGTGGGGCGGTACTGCAGTAGCTCCTGCGCCATGAGGAGCGCAGTCGCCGGGCTGGGCGCAGGGCGGCCCAGAGAGGAGGCAGCACGGTCCCGCGACGGGTGCAGGGAGGAGGCCTCCTCTTCGCCGAGGTCATCCTCAGCGTGGTCGACGTCGTCGTCGTCCGGGTGCTCGACGCGGGGCTCGGGGTCGACGCGGCGCTCCGGAGCAGAGCTCCCACGTGGGCGGCCGCGCGGGCGACCTGCGGGAGCGGTGGCGGCACTAGCCGTCCGGCGAGCGAGATGTTCGGCACGAGAGCCGGCCATGGCTGTGTCGAGGATGAAGACGCGCCTCAGCCCCCTACCTGGCGCGCCAAATGTCGGAGAACTGTCCCAGGAACTGGGGGTGTCTCGAGAAGGATCGAGTAAGGGGCTGAACACGGAATCAAACAACCCTCAACGTGCTCCGGCGACGGTGCTCGTCGGACTCGCTGCGGGACAGCACTGCAGAGATGGGACGCACGGTCTTACCCAGGTTCAGGGCCCTCTTGTGGAGGTAAAACCCCTACGTCCTGCTTTTGGGTATTGCACTGCTTGGAGAGTTCACAGTACAAGGAGAGCTTGTCGAGCTCGAGGTGGCTAACAATGGCTACTTGCTAGTCTCCAGATCTAGGGTTTTGGGCTCTAGGGATGCACCAACCGAAGATCGAACCCCTTCCTTGGGCGCACCCCTCCTCCTTTTATAGGCGTCCTGGACCTCTTCTGCCCAAACATTTGGGCGGGAAGGGTTACCACATGGCGACGAAGGACGAGGCGCGGTGCACGATAAAGGTGAAGTCCACCATAAAGGTAAAGCTCGTGGACGCGGTCCACGGCAGGGGAGCGGCGTCACCAAAGCTGAAAAGGGGCACCGACCAGCTGGGCGGTGGGCTGGCGCTTGCCGAGGTGGGAGGTGACCCACGGTGACGTCGTCCTTGGAGCATAGCTGCAGACGGTCCCCTTGTCACCAAAGAGGCAATACTCGTTGTCCGCTTTGCTTGGCTCCGCTTTGTTGACTGCTTTATACATGGAAACGGCAACTGCTGCGTCATCGTCATCGCGCATAGGCACGCGCGTCACTCTGCACATGGCGCAGAGCCCATGTGCGCTCTGCCGCGGGGGCAGAGATGGCTTCACGAGGAAGGCGCTTCACGAGGCGAAAAGCCTCGCCAAGCCCTTCAGCTTGGTCCTCAGCAGTATTGCGGGCGGCGTCGGAGACGCCTTGTCGAGGAGCGATCCCTCGCCAAGGGAGAGAATGCCTTGGCGAGGAGAAAAACCCTTCGCGAGGGGAAAATCCTCGCGAATCTCGCCAGGCTTGGAGAGCCTGGTCCTTAGCGAAAATCATCCAAGGAAAACTTGTGGGCCCTGGCAGGCCGGCCCGTGGTACCCTGGTTTCCACTGTGCCGACAAGCACAATAACGCCAAGTGGCTCCAAATCTTCATTATACGAAGGCCTCATTGGTGCATTAGAACTTGACCCTCTCGTTTCTCGACGAGAAGAGGTCTCCTTCTTCTTAAAGATCCCACCTAAATTGAACTTAGGCATTTTCTTCCTTTTCTGAATTTTTTAACAAACCTCATAAAACTTGAAAATAAAATATGGAAAGTGCATTAAGCTACTCTCAAAACTTAATACCAACTAACACATGCATCAAATCCATCTAACAAGTTGCAAATCAAGCATGCAAGTTCATATCAAAGGTCATAAAAAGTAGCAAAATACTCAACTTACACAAAACCATTCAAGATTCTATTTGGAAGGGTGAGGGAGTCACATACCGGAGAGGATTTGCTCCAAATTTCAGCAAGAATAATGGGCTGAACAAAGAGATCAAAAATTCCAGCACCCAAGAGCAAGAACTCGGGTTTGAACAATGGGGAAGTGCTTTTTCGAGTGAGAGAGAGAGAGAGAGTGGGAGGAGACTCACCTGGTGGGGCCCTCCATAGGGCAGGGACGGCCCTTGGCCGCGGCCTGGGTGCCACCCGCGGGTGGGACCCGCCCCTGCCCATGGGGGGTCCCCCAGGTCAGCCCCAGCCACTTCTGTGGCTCATTTTAAAAGATAAAAATCATGTAATTTTTCTGAAATTTTTCGACAACTTTTCCCGAAGAACTTATATGAGATTAAAATTGAGCTAATAAAACAAGATTTTGACATTTAAAAGGGACAAACTAATCAAGAAATAAAAATTACAGAAAAACTAAAGATGAGCAATAGAAGAAAATTTAATGAATCTTGATATCTTTATGTTGCTAAAGTTGGTTTGTTAGCAAGGTTGATCAAGTCTTGCTACCACACCAAATTTATTTGACATAAAGAATTCAATATTCAACAGACAATCATGTTACCTCATATTGTATAGGAATTGTCCCAATCATGAGAGTTTCATATTTTCTTGAATGTGTATGAATAGGACAATACATAGTTCCAATCTTGATGGATTCAATGTTCTCAATGGAGTTCAAACCAATTTTGGTATTGATCTTCTTTGGGAAATACAGCGTGTGTTCTTTATCATCAACATTAAAAGTAACTTTTCCTTTATTGCAATCAATAACAGCCCCTGCAGTATTAAGAAAAGGTCCCCCAATAATAATAGACATATTATCATCTTCAGGCATTTCCAACACCACAAAGTTAGTTAGGATTAAGCAATTAGCAACTTTAACAGGAACATCCTCACAAATACCAATAGGCACAGCAGTGGACTTACCAGCCATTTGTAGGGAAATATCAGTAGGAATAAGCTTATCTAATAAAAGTCTCTTATAAAGAGAGAATGGCATAACACTTATTCCTGCACCAAGATCACATAAAGCAGTTCTAACATAATTATTTTTAATGGAGCAAGGAATAGTGGGTATACCTGGATCACCAAGCTTTTTAGGAATCTTGCCATTAAAAGAGTAATTAGCAAGCATAGTAGAAATCTCTTCATTAGGAATTTTTATCTTATTAGAAACAATGTCTTACATATATTTTGAATAAGGAGGTAATTTAATAGCATCAGTCATAGGAATTTGCAAAAAGAGAGGCTTCATCCATTCACAAAATTTATTATAGTGTTCCTCCTCTTTAGCTTTCTGAGATTTAGAAGGAAAAGGTGTGGGCTTCTGTACCCATGGCTCTGTTTCCTTACCATGCTTCTTAGCAACAGGAGGTGCAGTCTCCTCCTCCTATTCTTCAGGTTTATTATTATTATCCTCATGTTCATTACCACTTTCAGTTTCAGCATCAGAAATAGAAACATCATTAGGATTATTGACCTATGGTTCTTTATCAAGTTCCATATTACTAGCTTCTCCTAGTTCTTTATGTTTCTTCTTTTTCTTTTTCCTTTTAGGGGAGCTAGTAATATTATTTTCAGCTAATTGAGACTCTTGTTCAATTCTTTTAGGATGTCCCTCTGGATAAAGAGGATCTTGAGTAGAGATACCTCCTCTAGTTAAAACATCACAAGCTTGCTTATTACTTTGTGTAGGGATACCAGCTAGCAAATCCTTTTGTACTTTAGTAATTTGTTCAAGTTAAGTTTTAACCATATGAAAATGCTTAACAAGTCCTTTAACATCATTAGCAGTTTTTTCCAAGACAGAATGCAAATTTTTAATAACCAGGGTGTTATCATTTAATTGTTCTTGAATTTGCATATTAAAATGAGTTTGTTTAACAATAAAGTTATAAAATTCATCCAAACACTGACTAGGAGGCTTACTATAAGGAATATCATGAACAGTAAAATTATGAAGAGAATGTACCTCTACCATAGGTGGGTGAATGGTGGGCTCACATAAAGTTTCAATTGGAGGCAAATTCTTCACATCTTCAGCTCTAATACATTTTTCCTTAATAGATTTCTTGGCTTCTTGCATATCTTCTGTGTTTAAGAAGAGCACTCCCCTTTTCTTCGGAGTTGGTAATGGAGGAGGTTCAGGAATGCTCCATTCATCATGATTTTTAGCAATCTTAGCCATTAGTTCTTCAGCTTCAGCTACAGCTACAGTCCTTTTCTTGAAAACACAACCAGCACAGCTATCTAGTTATGTCCTAGATTCAAGAGTTAGTCCATTATAAAATATATCAAGGAGTTCATTCTTCGGAATATCATGCCCTGGCCGAGCCCTGAGTAATGAGCCAAATCTCCCCCAAGCTTTAGGGACATGCTCATCCTCCAATTGTCTGAAATTAAAAATTCTCTGCGAAGCCTCATGCTGCATGTGAGCGGGAAAATATTTTGCAAAGAAAACGTCAAGCAATTCATGAGGACTTTTTATGGATCCATAAGGTAAAGCATTATACCACACTTTGGCATCATCTTTTAATGAGAAAGGAAACAACTTTACTAAATAGTAACGCTGTATCTTTTTGTCATCAGAAAATAGGAGGCTAAGCGAAGCTAATTTATTCATGTGTTCTACAGCATTGTCATCCTTAGTTCCACAAAAAGGATCAGATTCAACATTAGATATGAGTGAAAGATCAACAGAGAAATTAAAATCATCATCTTTAATGCATATGGGAGAGGTAGCAAACTCAGGATCAGGTGTAAAATAATTCTTAACAGCATGTTTTTCAAGCAATTTCCTCAAAGCATCAGGATCTTTTGAAGCAGAACAATCCATATATTGTCTAATAAACTCATCATTAACATCAATGTAGGAATCATCAGGATACCTACTCTCATAATTATATAATTCAGGAGAGCTAACAGGTGTAGTAAGATTTTCATCGAGCATTGTAATTTCTTTAGACTTAGTGACAAGAGATTCTAAAAAGGGACTTAAAGAACCAGAATCATCAAGCACAGCAGAAGCATCATCAAATTCATCAGAAGAAGTAGCAGACTCAGAAAGTAAAGCATCAACAGTAGGACGAGTGTTCATAGGTGGTGTAACAAGTTGACTTAAAACAGTAGGTGAATCAACAGTAGCTTTAGAGTTCAGAGCAGTACCTTTCCTTGTGGTGGAAGGTAGTATCGGGAACTTAGGATCTTGCTTACCCTTCATGATGAAGAGTAAATTATAGAAGATCGAAAAACTCCCAGGTGAACTTATAAATAGAGCTATGCTCCCCGGCAACGGCGCCAGAAACTAGTCTTGATGACCCACAAGTGTAGGGGATCGCAACAGTCTTCGCGGGTAGTTTGACCCTAATTTATTGATTCAACACAAGGGGAGCCAAAGAATATTTATAAGCTTTAGCAGTTGAGTTGTCAATTCAACCACACCTGAAAAGGATTTATCTCGAAGAAACTTATCAGTAGTAACAGTGATTTGATGACAGCAGTGGAATAGTAACAACAGTAATAAAATAAAGACAGCAATGATGACAGTGGAAGTATTGATTGTAAACAGCGGGATTAAAACAACGTAGGCATAGGGATAGATAGACGGGCGTTGCATGAATAAGATAGCTCATGAAATAAACATAACTAGGCACAAAGCAAATAAATATGTAAATAGCGTCCAAGTATCAAACAGTCATAGACATGTATTCCTAATTTAGCCGTACGTGCTTGCAATCAGAACTTGCACGGCATCTTTTGTCCTGCCATCCGGTTTCAGCCGGGCCAATTAAGGAACAAATGGATATTAAGGTGTTCCTTTTAATAGAACACCAGATCAAAGCATTACCACACAATGAATACATGTAACCCTCGAGTTGCCAACCATTCCCATCGATGTCCCCATTTCTGTCACTCGGGGTCTCTGGTTCCGGTTGACAACAAGTGCATACAACTAGTAGATAGGATCCAAACATCAATTATACTCATGCAAATATAAAGTGTTCAGATCTGAAATCATGGCACCTGGGCCCAAAGTGACAAGCATTAAGCATAACTAGTTGCACCAACGACGATTAACACAAATAGAGGATACTAAGCATCGTGCCCTAACAATTTGGCATCGAATTACATGAGCAATCTTATTCAATCCCTTCCACCCCCTTGCCTACAGCAGGGAACTACTCACACATGGAGGGGGACGACATGGATGGTTGATGGAGAGGCGTTGGCGGTGATGATGGCGGCGATCTCCACTCTGGCAGGGTGCCGGAACAGCGATCTGATAACCCCCCAGAGCAGGGGATCACTGTAGCACCTCTCAATGTGGAAGTAAGGTATCGATCCACAGGAGCAAGAAGGAAAAGTTATCTATTCCCTACAACTAAAGTGTCACAAGTTTTAGTTGATTATGCACTAAACAAGTTTATAGAACAAGGTGGTTGAGTTAATGGATGGAAGTTTGATGTAACAAAACAGGAGTGTGAAAGTGTCCCAATCCTCTTCAATGCAAGAGGACAAGACAAAGGTGTAAACGGTGCTTGGAAATAAGGCCTAGGGATCATACTTTCACTAGTGGACACTCTCAACAATAATAATATAAATGAATACATAGATATTTCCTCCTCATTATGCTACTCTGAATTAATTTCTGGTTGGATAAAGAAAACCAATCCACTGTGTAGGGCTATAAAAGCACACCTTAAAGTCGCATTACACATCTAGGGAACCCCACACTGCCAACTTGAGTGCCATAAATAGTACTAGACAAACACCACAATTTCATAGAGACATCCAACACAAATAATAACTCATGATAAGTATTCATGTAATCTTTAGCATAAGAGCCACACAGTGCACACACTGTCAACTTCACACCATGGGACAAAGGTGACTCCAGCAATCACATCAATAAAACCACTTCAGTAGCATAATTCATAGGATAAAGAAGAGTACCATCTATGGATTCAACTAGATTACAAAGCTCATGATCACATAAAGATCACACCATGGGAGAGAGAGATAAACCACATAGCTACCGGCATGAGCCCTCAGCCCTGAGGGAGACTACTCACACATGGTCATGGTGACCACACTTGATGGAGAGGTTGATGAAGAGGTGCAGCCCGGAGACGAGACAGCGGCCCACAGCAGCCACGGCGCGGCGGCGGCGGCAAGGCGTGGCGGCGGCTGCCCGCGGCGGCGGCCCTCGGGGGCGGTGGCCCTTGACCCCCCTTCTTCTTCCTTGGTGATGGTGCAGCAATGGAGGAGCTCCTCCCCCTCCTTGGCGGCTGCCAAGGGGAGGAAAATTCGTGGCTTTTTGGTGTCCCCCTCCAAAACTAGGGTTTCCTCTCTTTATATAGGTGGAGACAGTGCTTCCCGGCCCTCCGATGGATGGCCCCTTGATCTAATGGCTCTTGGACACCTCTAGAACCTTCCTAGGGACCCCTCATATCCTTAATGAGGTCCCAAAGTCATGGCTTGGTCGAATCCTCCAAATTTTGTAAGAGTTGGAGTCAATCACGTCACCAACTTTCGGAATCCCGTAATCAGATATTTGGCCTTCAGTAAATGAGGATTCCCGGAGCTAAGGAACTCCGATTGGGCTGTTCTTGGGTTTAAATGAAAGCTATGGAAATTTCCCACAACTTTGTCCGTTGTGAGATCTTCAGTTGACGTCGTCTTCAGGTCTCAAACTGACGATCTCTGAAATCTGTTGGAAGAGACAGATTTCAGGAAAGTCCCAATTCGACTCCAATATGGTTTCCTATTGTATTTTTTTGATAATTTCTACACAACAAATAGGAAAACAAGAAGATTGTGCACTTTGGAAACTATTAGTAGGTTAGTCCAATAAATGCCATAGTATGATATAAAGTGTATATAAAACATTTGCCAATTGATATAAAACATGCATGAAACATCAAAAATTATAGATACATTTGAGACATATCAAGCATCCCCAAGCTTAGTTCCTACTCGTCCTCGAGTAGGTAAACGATAAAAAAAATATTGAAGTGATATGCCACCATCATAAACTTGATCAAATATTGTAAGGTACATGTGATGAATGAAGTGATGAAGTTATTGCTACATAGAGTCAAATGATTCATTATTCAAAGAGGTAGCAATATGCAAACAGTTTATAAAGTGATATCAAGTATTCAATGCAAGGATGATCAATGATAGTTCACAAAGTGTAACATAAAAGATAGTAATATGGACATTCTTACTTTTGCATACTTGTGGTCCATAGAGTGTAGATGAAAATCTGAATATAAAAGGTGGACACTTTGGAAAAGATATATAAATGAGTAGAGGTCAAACATGCATAAGTTTCATCTATCCTCCAAACTATTCTACTTAAGTTATTGATTGCAATGGTAATACTTGGTGTAAAGCTCTCATTCCCCTATCATAGCATCTTGAATGATTAAAGTTAAATGTGAAAGCAAATATGAGTAGTGGCCTTGATAAAGTAAATGTTAGATGTCTCATGCCCCTTGAATACAAGTACCTACACCATGATTACTCAACTTGGGAAACAAAGCAAGTTTAAGTTATCTATCATTGTAAGTAATAATGGTATCATCAAGAGTCTCAACTGGGGTACCTCTTGTCCCATGATATGGATCAAGCCCACATCAAAACAACAAGACAAACAAACATAATGAACAATCTCAACACCCTCTTTATTTACCACTTGATATAGCTTTTTATTGTAGGGTGTATCATAGAAAGTTCAAAATAGCATGTAAGTAAATTTCCACCATGAATGATGCATGGCTTAGATTAGCGGCCCAGGTTTCTCTCTAACCATTTATACAAACTCATTTAAACTCACTCTATTTCCACATTATTTCATCATGATAGGCATCCATAAACAAAAGTACATGATATCAACTAAATAAATGATGGAACATGTTGAAAGCTTTGCATGTTACCGCACATATGGGCTAACTCCCAACCTTAAACATTTATCAAGCCACTATCATCATAATATTAATCACAATGGTTCATGTTTATTAAATGCAAGTAAAGTGTGCATCAAGTTCGCGAGAGATTTTTAACCAACTTTTCCCAATACAATAAATAAAATAATCATTTTCATTTAGAGGTAAAGATAACACAAATAACATGATAAACATACTCGAAATAGCATAAAGCTAATAGGTAGATATGGTGGACTCACTGGAAAACTTTGGTTGAAGGTGTTGGAAACAAGTTTTTACTTGTTGGAATTTTTGGGCTAGCAAAAGGGATAAAGATGACCATCTAGATGCATGCATGAGTGCCCATAGAACTAAATAATTCATGTCAAACAAGGTGAAATAACATACATCATCAAAACATGAATAAAAGATAGCTCATGATAAAGCATTTGCAAATTATTACTCATAGAGAAACTCATGAATCATGCAACTATATGTGTCATTAAAAATCAACTAAGACATCCCTTTTCCCAATACAATAAAAGCATGTAAGATATTTCAACCCATATTTCCAGTATCTTTCTCATATATAAAAGTGATAGTGGTGGTCTCAAAACAAAAACTAAACTAACAAACAAAAGACGCTCCAAGTTTATGCGATAAAGTGCATTGATAGAAAAAACAGAAGTTAGACGTGTGCAAACCGAGAGTGTGTAGGCTCATTGGGGATGTTCTCCACATCCCCAAGCTTATGGTTTTCACCATCCTTGGATAACTCATGGTGCATCTCCTCCAATCCCTGTGAAAAAACTTCAAAACACTGTTTCTCCCATTTCTTTTCTGTGGGGTGACGTTAGTAGAGATAAATAAATAGGTTTCTTGCTGCATATAATCCATGGACTAAAATACATATGAATGTCCATAAAGTGTATAATGTTGTATGCCTACTCATAAACTCAATTGGATCAAAAAGATTCAACTTAAAAGTTCAAAACAAGCATAAAACAATACGGGGTAGAATCTGTCCAGAAAAACGTATTTTTCTGTCCTACTTGCACTCGTTACAGAATTCTGAAAAAATTCAGCCATACAGAGGATGAAAAGTTGCAGTTATAGTTAAATCTCAGATCATTCAGAGTCACAGAATAAAAAAGAAAAATCAAACCGTGGGCAGACTTCGTGCAGGAATAAAATCTCCGAATAGAAATAGCAACTTTGTCAAACCAAAATGGGTAAAACTTGGCACTTTATTAAAAATTCCAGAAACTAAGCTAAGAAAAACAATCTCTTGTTATAGAAAGAGGACACAAAGAAAATAAAAACAACCGGGTTGCATCGCATAAAGCGCTTTCTTTATAGTCTTTTAGCTAGACATGATAGTTTTAATGATGCTCACATAGGAATAAGAATTGAAACGCAAAAGAGAGCATCAAGAGAAAAATATGAAACACATTTAAATCTAACCCACTTCCTATGCATTGGGATCTTGTAAGAAAATAAACCATTGAAACACCAATCAAGTAGCATAGGAAGACAAAACAAGAGCAATTTCAAGACTTTGAACTTGAAGAGAGGAAAAGTAATAATATTGAAATGTTTAGGACCATGTTTTCCCCTCTCATAATAACTTTTAGTAGCCTCATGAATAAATTCAACAATATAATTATGACATAAAGCATGTCTTTCATGATCTACAAGCATAAAAGTATTAATACTCTCCACATAAGTAAAATCCTTCTTATTAATAATAGTGGGAGTAAAACATTCATAACCATCACTGTAATCATCATATATAGGAGGCATATCATGATGATAATAATTTTTCTCCTCTATAGTGTAATCAGGAGGATTCAAAAACAAAGTAAAACTCTCATGAGTGAGAGTATTGTCACAAACAGCAAGTATATCATTTTTATCCCCACATAAGGTAGTAACAACTAAACATGGAGGATTATCAATAAGCATAGGACCATCATCTAAAGCATTATCATATAGCATGTCTAAACCATATTCTTCATCATTTTTACTAGAAGGAGAGGTTTCAAATATATAATCATCAGTAGCAAAAGGATTTTCAAACACCTCATCCCCAAGCTTAGAGCTTTCCATATCATCATTGGAGGGAACATGGATAGTACTAATAGTATAACAATTAATAACATCATTATTTTCAGAATTGGTACCAAAAAGATTTTCAATATCAAAAGTAGTGTGCTTTTCCCAATCATTATCACTACTATAAGTAACATGCATAGGATCATCATCGAATTCAGACTCATCAGCAGCCACTATAATAGGAGCAACATGCTTAGGGGAAGATACCGTTTCCTCTCTCCTTTTACTCCTCCTCTTCTTCTTCTTTCCCTCCTTAGGAGGGAGAGGCTTGAAAAGAGGCTTCTCCACATACCCTGGTTTATTGTCAGAAACAATAGAAGAAACTAGGGAGGATTCCTCCTTTTCATTAGTAAGAGTAAAACAAACATTACTCCTTTCATATTTTTGTAAAGCCATTCCATCTTTTATGATATTTTGAATGTAAGTGTTGTCATGGCAATTATTAACACAATAGAGATAACATCCATGCAACACGCTATTCATATCAAAAGCACTCATATCTAATGAAGAAGTTTTTCTTGATAACTCTTCACACCCCAAAAATAATGTAAGTTCATCATGCTGATTAGGAGTGATCATGTTATCACAAAAGTCTCTCGCAGTACTCATATTAGAACCTGAGCATTGGAATTTGAAATGACCCTCTTCATTGCAAAGTTCACAAATAAAAGGATAGGTGTCACAAACCTTTTTAGCAAGATCACTTAGAGCTCTGTACCATGTTGTAGTTTTTTCATTCCTATGATGAATACAATATTCCTCTTTGATTTTATTCTTTTCACAAGGTCTAAGTGCTCCACAATAATTAACATGCTTATAGGAAATAGTACTTTCAGAAGTTTGAGCATGTTTATTGCAATCATCAATAACAGTTTCGGTTTCCAAGCAAGTGTCTTTAGAAGGTTCATGATACATGTCCCAATTCTCTTTAGGAATATAAATATGAGAAGCAAAAGTTTTACAGCAATCAACAATAATTTGAGAATCAAGACCAAATTTAGCACTGAGCTCATGGAAACTAGTAGTTTTACTGAAAGACTCAATGCAATCATACTTATAGTTTATACCTGATTCTTTACCTTTGTCGTTATCCCAATCTTCAGTATTGCATTGAATTGTTTCAAGAAGATCCCATTTAGCTTCAACCTTCTTGCTTGTGAAAGAACCTCCTGAACAGGCATCTAGATATTCCTTGTAATGACCTGAAAGCCTTGCATAAAAATTAGTAATAATTATTTCCTTAGGAAGCTCATGGTTAGGACATTTGAGGATTAATGTTTTCAGTCTTCCCCAAGCTTGAGCAATGCTTTCTCTATTATGAGGACAAAAATTGAAAATGTAACACCTATCTAGATACACTTCATGAAGAGGATAAAACTTAGAGTAAAAGAGAGATTCAAGCTGTTTCCAATTCGAAGGGGGATCATCCAGCATCCTATACCACTTCTTTGCTTTGCCCTTAAGTGAAAATGGAAATAATTTCCTCATGACATCTTCCCTTGATAAACCTGCAACCTTAAATAGCTCACAAAGTTCTGTAAATTTCAACAAGTGATCATGTGGATGGATTGTTCCATCCCCTGCATAACATTCATCCATAACCATTTTAATATATTCTATAGGTATTTCAAAAGGAATACTTTCAGTAGGTGGTTTTAGAATATCACAAGTATCCTTAGAATTGTCACATATAGGAGACAAAGTATTATCAGAGCAGATTTTTTTCTCCAAAGTTGTGGAACTAAAAATATCATTTTCATATAAACTAGTTTCCCCAAGCTTAGACTTTTCCATAGCATTAGGAATAATGGTGTTCAAAGAATTCATGCTAATAGCATTGCCATCACTATTATGTGAACAAACCCCCATGGGTTTAATTATCTCTTCAAAAGCATCATGTCCTAATTCAATATAAAGTTCATAAAGTTCATCAAGATCTCTAATTTTTTTGTTGTTTTCCATTTTCTAATTTTTTTGGGTTTTTGATAAATGCAAAACTGAAAGTAAAACTAAACTAAATGCAAAACTGAAAATAAAAATCTAGTGCAAACAAGAATAGAAACTTAAGCGCTACGCTCCCCGGCAACGGCGCCAGAAAAGTGCTTGATAACCCCCAAGAGCAGGGGATCACTGTAGCACCTCTCAATGTGGAAGTAAGGTATCGATCCGCAGGAGCAAGAAGGAAAAGTTATCTATTCCCTACAACTAAAGTGTCACAAGTTTTAGTTGATTATGCACTAAACAAGTTTATAGAACAAGGTGGTTGAGTTAATGGATGGAAGTTTGATGTAACAAAACAGGAGTGTGAAAGTGTCCCAGTCCTCTTCAATCCAAGAGGACAAGACAAAGGTGTAAACGATGCTTGGAAATAAGGCCTAGGGATCATACTTTCACTAGTGGACACTCTCAATAATAATAATATAATTGAATACATAGATATTTTCTCCTCATTATGCTACTCTGAATTAATTTCTGGTTGGATAAAGAACACCAATCCACTGTGTAGGGCTATAAAAGCACACCTTAAAGTCGCATTCCACATCTAGGGAACCCCACACTGCCAACTTGAGTGCCCTAAATAGTACTAGACAAACACCACAATTTCATAGAGACATCCAACACAAATAATAACTCATGATAAGTATTCATGTAATCTTTAGCCTAAGAGCCACACATGGTGCACACTGTCAACTTCACACCATGGGACAAAGGTGACTCCGGCAATCACATCAATAAAACCACTTGAGTAGCATAATTCATAAGATAAAGAAGGTTATCATCTATGGATTCAACTAGATTACAATGCTCATGATCACATAAATATCACACCATGGGAGAGAGATAAACCACATAGCTACGGCATGAGCCCTCAGCCCTGAGGGAGACTACTCACACATGGTCATGGTGACCACACTTGATGGAGAGGTTGATGAAGAGATGCAGCCCAGAGACGAGACAGCGGCCCGCAGCAGCCACGGCGCGGCGGCGGCGGCAAGGACTGGCGGCGGCTGCCCACGGAGGCGGCGGCGGCAGCCCGCGGCGGTGGTGGCAGCCCGCGGCGGCGGCCCTCGGGGGCGGTGGCCCTTGACCCCCCTTCTTCTTCCTTGGTGATGGTGCAGCAATGGAGGAGATCCTCCCCCTCCTTGGCGGCCGCCAAGAGGAGGAAAATTCGTGGCTTTTTGGTGTCCCCTCCAAAACTAGGGTTTCCTCTCTTTATATAAGTGGAGACAATGCTTCCCGGCCCTCCGATGGATGGCCCCTGGATCCAATGGCTCTTGGGCACCTCTAGAACCTTCCTAGGGACCCCTCATATCGTTAATGAGGTCCCAAAGTCGTGGTTTGGTCGAATCCTCCAAATTTGGTAAGAGTCGGAGTCAATCACGTCACCAACTTTCGGAATCCCGTAATCAGATATTTTGCCTTCAGTAAAACGAGGATTCCCGGAGCTACACAACTCCGATTGGGCTGTTCTTGGACTTAAATGAAAGCTAGGGAAATTTCCCACAACTTTGTCTGTTGTGAGATCTTCAGTTGACGTCGTCTTTAGGTCTCAAACTGACGATCGCTGAAATCTTTTGGAAGAGACAGATTTCAGGAAAGTCCCAATTCGACTCCAATATGGTTTCCTATTGTATTTTTTTGATAATTTCTACACAACAAATAGGAAAACAAGAAGATTGTGCACTTTGGCAACTATTAGTAGGTTAGTCCAATAAATGCCATAATATGATATAGTGTATGTAAAACATGTGCCAATTGATATAAAACATGCATGGAACATCAAAAATTATAGATAAGTTTGAGACTCTCGAAGCAACTTATCTGTAACATCCCAAACTTGGTAACGAAAAATACGAAGAATTTTTCCACTTTTGTTTCCTTGTTTGCATCATAGCATCCATATGCATTTTTTGGCTTTCCAAACTTACATTTGGCAACAAGTTGAAATGGGGAGTCAACCTTCCCCAAAACCTCCAACCAAATGCAATGCCCATCTTGGAAACCAACTAAATGAACTTCCAAATTGTTTAGGAAGTTCCCATTTTGTTGTATGACAATATCTCACTTTTCAGTTTTTGTCAAATGAGAAATGACATGAGAGTTGGAAATTTGGCTGAATTCAATTCCTATTTTTGGAACCAAGTCGGAACTTCCAAAAATTCAAACTAAATTCATGGAGTGCTTCTTTATTATGTTGGGAGCCACCATGTTTGATTTCACTATTTTTGGAAATGGTTATTTGCTCCAATTAGAGGCCTTTTTGCTTTTATCAAAAATAACCAAATCTAAACCCCTTTGAACAAAGGTTGGTCAAAACATTTTATTTTGGACTACCAATTTTTGTGGTGGTTCTAAAGTTTAATTCTAGTCTCTATGAATTTTTGTGGGTTTTAGAAAATATCCTGGTGCTTTGTTTAAATGTTTAAAGGTTGCTGCTGGGCTTGTTTGCGAGTAATTCAAACTGTCCAGGGGCTTTTTGCAATTTATTTTCCCTCTCTCCTCCACCGTGGCCTTCGTCACTGGCGCCATGCCGCCGCATCGGCGACGCCCATGCCGCCCTGCCTAGGTCCCAGGTGGTCAAGGAGGCCTCCCGACGTTGCCCACCTGCTCCTCCCTCACTCCCCGACCGGTTCCTCCCCCACCTGCTCCCTCGTCTCTCTCTCTGTCGCTCTCTCGCGCTCCTCCTCTCGCCGCCGCTCGCCTCCGCGCATCGCAGCCGCCTGGAGCCGCCCCGCACGAATCGGAGCGGACAGCGAGCTCCGCCGCATCCTCCTCGTGCCCCACGCCCACGGAATTGGACCAGGAGAGTCGGAGCCGACGCAATCATCGTCGACATCTCCCGCCTCGGCCGCGCCCCGCCGAGCTCTTCTCGCCGCCGTTCTCCCTCCTCCGGTCACGCCGACCACACCTCCTAGCTCAGGGTGAGCTCCTCTCTGTCTTGACCCCTCCCCCGTTTCCCCTCTCTCCCTGGCGCCGCCGTTCACCGGCGGCCACCGCCGGCGTCACCGCGCCCAGCGAGCCCGGCCTGGACCCCTAGCCTGGCCGGCCTGGAGGCCGGTCGGCTCGGGAACATGTCCGGCCTGCGCCCCGGTCTGGGCCGGCCACGAGGCCGGTTCCTTCGGGCATGGGCCCGGCCTAACGCCCGGCATGGGCCGGTTCTGAGGCCGGCAGCCTCTGCCACTACCCCGGCCTGTGCCCCGGTCTGGGCCGGTTTGGAGGCCGGCCCATACAGTATTTTCTGCAATTTTGGAAAATGAATTGAAATGTTAAATAATTCATATCTATTTGAATAATACTTCAAATTGGGCAAATCAAATACCAAAGTGTTCAGAAAAACATTTGCTATCTTTTGGAAACATTGTTTTGCCCTTTTGATTAAATAATTTTGCTGTTGTTTAAGAATTCCTAAAATGGGTTAAATAATCCCAAATTAGGAAAATTCATAACTTATTAAATAATTGTCCAAAAATTATGAATTAAATACCAAAGTGATCAACTTGTCAAATGCTATCACACCATGCACTTATCACATCATGATCACAAACTTTTATTTGATGTTATTCATAACTTGATTAAATGAATTAAATTCAATTATTTAATTAATTTGTCAAATATTCATCGGTGTTCCGAAATTTACAAATAAATTACCGAAATGATCGGAAGAACGAAACCTACCCATTCGTTTCATGTTCATGCATAATTGAGCCACTTCTCTAATAAATTGTTGATTTATAAAGAATTGTGGTCACTAAGATAAATATGGGGTTGGTTCCAGATAATTGCACTAATTATTTGGCTCCCCATTTAATGTTGCTTTCTATTTTATATATTAATATCCTTGCATCAATTGGACATGTCATCATGTGATTGAGCATTGCATCTTGAGTTCGTGTGGTTTATGGGTGCTTTGTATTTCTTTTGGGTATCGATAGATTCCGGAGTCGAGGGTCTCTCTAACTACCCCGACGAGCAGTACTTCGCGACCGGGCAGCAAGGCAAGAGATAACCTAACCTTCTTGGCATCTAGCATCCTATGTTTGATAAACTTATTTTATCCACCATAATATTGCATGCGGTTCAAATGTCTCTTTTTGATGAATATTAGAATATCCTAAGAATGCATGTTCCTCCCCAAGCCAATCACATGTATCCCTACCTATGAAACCTAGGGTTGAAGTGTTGGCCGAGATAAAGATAGAATTGTTGTATTCATATATCTAGCTATGCTTAGGTAAATGCTTTATGTCCGTTATTATTTCCGTAATGGTTGATGATGATGGAATGATTCGGGCATGGTGGATAATGGAGATGCTTAATTAAAATGCTAAGATGGTTGGGGTGAGTTGCCATCGGGGATGGTGTTTTGCCTCACTCTAGCCCCTAGGTGCGAGTTCTTTACCTCTTGAACCAAGACGAGCGTGCTGCCATTGGTGGGTGTATGGCGCCTTACTAACTGAATAACTTGTGCGGGCGTATCCAAGGGTCCTCTAGTTCGGTTTTCCATTTGCGTGTGAGTGGAAAGATGATGTTGATGAGGATTTGTGTTTAGGACGTGGCGATGGGGCAGGGCGCTGGGAGCGCTGAACCTGTCCTATGGCCACAGATGACTCTTGGATATTCTCACGTGAGGTAAAGGTTTAACCGCGCCCGCTTGCCGGCCTTGCCCGGAAGAGGGCCACTCAGGTGAGCCGGACGGTACCAATGGGTAAATTAGTACACCCCTGCAGGGATAATCTTTTTGAAAACCGTGTCCACGGTTATGGACAATCTTGGTATCGGATATAAGATCATAGACAATGTTAACCTAATTGATATGGCAGCTAGAGGTTGCATAATAAACTTGTGATAAAGGTTCATTTCCTCGAGGGTGAGTCGAGGGAGTGCCTTTGTGTGAGATGAGTGGTGATGGTTGTGAGTAGGTTCGCCGAGAACCGAAAGGTGATAACGATACTCTCTTACCCCTTTATAAAAATACTCTGAGTAGACGAATGCCATGTGTCAATTATATTTCTGTTTATGAAACTTAGCTTTATGCAAAAGAAATACATATAAAGCTTTAGAGCCTCCGTCAGTCATTGGGCCTATATCGCCCTACTAAACTTGCGAGTACATCGTACTCAGTCTCTCTTTGCTGCCTCTATGATTTTGTATTTCAGAGGAGGACGACACCGAGCAGCTAGGTGGGTTCTTCGTTGACGTCGACTACTAGTCTGGGGTTCCCAGGTGGCAGCTTGGGACCGTGGAACAAGCTGGCTGGGATGATATTTATTGTAGGCCTCTTAGGCCCTATTTTGCTTCTTGTTGTTAGACAACACTACCCGCTTCCGCTTGTTGAATTGTTGGATCTGTGATCCTTTTGCTTGTAATATTTGTATTCTTCTCGTTATATGAGTTGGTATACTTTTGTGTCGTAGAGTCATGCTTTGTGCCAGTTCTGTTCCACAAGTCTTGATCTTTGTCTTATATGTTGATGGTTGTGTCGGATTCATTGCCTCAATGTATAATTCCGGGGTCGGGGCGTTACAAGTTGGTATCAGAGCAGGACTGCCTGTAGGAAACCCGTTCTATTGGTCGATGTCGAGTCTAGTTCGTGAAAATTATTTTTAACCTAAAAATGAGTTGTGAAAACCCTCCTAGGATTCTTTTTACTCCTTATCCAATTCACTCTGATCTCGGTGTCATCTTACCTCTATTTGATTTTTACCGGTTCTTCTGATTATCGGCAAATTCTAAATCTTTAGGATCTCGGGGTTTGGGTTCCTACCTTTAGTTACTAGTTATCCTTACTCCTCTGCCAAATCTAAAACATGAAGAAAGGAAGTATTGTGGTTCTTTGAGATATTCCTTTGCTTTAGCCCAAGATCTTGAATCGAAGGTCCCGGATTGTGCTAGGGCTCCGGTGTATTTATTCATGAAGGTTGTCACCCTTGTGGGCATTATGCTATTGTGGGTCCCAGTACATGAAGCTGATCTTTAATCCAAGAATCTTTTCTGTTGAACCGTGATATTAATTGAATATCTATATCTGGGAGCAACCAATGATCTATCCTATCTGTCAGAATTGGTTACTAACTTGTCGTTGTTCCAAATTCTTCAGGATGGCTCCTACCCGTCGTGGGGAACAGAGCAACCCTGATCCACCACCGCCACCCTCAATGGCGGAGGTTATGATGGCTATCGAACAAAACCGCCTGCGCAATGAGCTGTTGCTCGAGCAGCTGGTCCAGCAAGGGGCCAGGAGGAACACGGACTGCACCACCCTCAACCAGTTCTTGCGGTCCCAACCGCCCACTTTCTCCGAGGCTAAGGAGCCGCTTGATGCGGATGATTGGCTTTGGGCTATCGAGCGCAAGTTTTCCGCTCTTCACGTTCCTGCGACGGAACACGTCAACTTCGCCACCTACCTTCTGGAAGGAGCCGCCGGCTCCTGGTGGGAGAGCCACGTGGCAATGGTTGCCGCAGGCCATGTTGTCACTTGGGAGGAGTTCCGCGCCGCTTTCCGTGCGGCGTACATCCCCAAGCCCATCCTCGAGCTCAAGAGGCGGGAGTTCCTGGACCTAACCCAGGGACGCATGGACGTCCAGTCCTATGGACGGGAGTTCAACCACCTCTCCCGCTACGCCCCTCGGGACGTGACGAATGATGAGGACAAGCAATACCTCTTCCGCAAGGGGCTCGCACCTCGTCTTCGATATGAGCTCCTACCCTTCAAGTTCACATCCTACCAAGAACTCTACAACCAGGCCCTCACCATGGAGCAGGGTAGGAAGGAGTTGGAGGCTTCTAAGAGGCCAGCTCCAGCTGATCACCAGAGCTCCTCCTCCTCGGAGGGCAAGAAGCGCAAGGTCTTCGTGCCTTTCAGCGCCGTGCCAAAGGCGCCCTTCGCGCCGAAGCCCACCGGGTACCTGCCACCTCCGCCTCGCCCAGCTACTTCGACCTTGGGTGCGGCTGGAGGCGGTTTTCGACCTCGACTACCTGCACCCCCGGGGCTCACTTGCTTCTCTTGTGGCCAGCCGGGGCACTACTCCAGGGCGTGTCCCCAGAAGGCACCGGCTCCCTCAGCACCTGCACCAGCACCCTCTACCCCAGCCGCCAAGGCTACCACCGTCAGCCGTGGCCGCCTGAACCACGTCTCGGCTGAAGGCGTTGAGGAGGACCCCGGAGTTCTCATGGGTATGCTTCGAATCAATACATATCCAGCTTCAGTATTATTTGATTCTGGAGCTTCGCATTCGTTCATATCCATATCATATGCACACAACCATCAAATACCGTTTGTGATGATGGATCCTCCGTTAGTGGTCAAGACACCCGGCTCTAGTTGGCGTACCAATTGGATATCTCCCGATGTTCAAATAGCCATAGGGTCAGTTCCTTTTCCGTTCTCATTGATAGCCCTGAGGTCAGAGGGTATCGATGTTATTCTGGGCATGGATTGGCTAGTGAAATATCAGGCCAACCTGGATTGTGCTGCCAAGACTGTCACCGTGCTCCACCCAAGGTATGGAGAAGTGCGTTATTGGTCCCCAACCTCTGCTACTCCTTCTGCAGCCACTCCTCTTTCACCGGAGATCAGTCTATATTTCCTGGAAGGAATCACCCCGCCTGATATGTCTGAAGTCGCGGTGGTGTGTGATTTCCCCGATGTGTTTCCGGAGGAATTGCCCGGCATGCCACCCGATCGCAGCGTGGAGTTTGTGATTGAGTTGGTTCCGGGAACCGCCCCAGTTTCCAAGACGCCCTACCGTATGCCAACGGAAGAGCTAGCTGAATTGAAGAAGCAACTTGATGAGCTGCTGGAAAAGGAATTCATCCGACCGAGTAGCTCACCTTGGGGCTGCCCGGTTATCTTTGTCAAGAAGAGGGATACAAATGTTCCTCGTCTGGTCGTGGACTACCGCCCTCTTAATGCGGTGACCATCAAGAACAAGTATCCAATTCCTCGAATAACCGACTTGTTCGACCAACTGGCTGGTGCCACGGTGTTCTCCAAGATGGATTTGAGGTCAGGTTACCATCAGATAAAAATCCGAAAGGAGGATATTCCGAAGACAGCCTTCACTACCCGTTATGGGTTATATGAGTACACCGTCATGTCTTTCGGCCTCACAAATGCTCCGGCTACATTCATGAGGCTAATGAACTCCATCTTCCACGAGTACCTCGACAAGTTCGTCATCATCTACATCGATGACATCCTTGTGTACTCCAAGACCGAAGACGAACATGCTGAGCATCTCCGACTTGTCTTGACCAAGCTTCGAGATCATCGCCTATATGCCAAGTTCTCTAAATGTGAGTTTTGGCTGAAGGAGCTCATCTTTCTCGGTCATGTGGTGTCAGCTGCCGGAGTAGCGGTGATACCAGACAAGATTCAGGCCATCCTGGATTGGCCAACTCCCAAATCCGTCAAAGATATCCGAAGCTTCCTTGGATTGGCGGGTTATTACCGCCGATTTATCGAGGGCTTTTCTAAAATAGCCAAGGCGCTGACTGAGCTACTCAAGAAGGGCAAACAATTTGTGTGGTCAGACAAGGCCGAAGAGAGTTTCCAAACCCTCAAGGTCAAGCTCACTACCACTCCGGTGCTGGTCCTTCCCGATACCGCCAAGGACTTTGTCGTCTATTGCGATGCATCTCTCCAAGGCTTGGGATGTGTCTTGATGCAAGAGGGCCATGTGGTCGCCTATGCTTCCCGTCAACTCAAGCCACACGAGCAAAACTATCCAACTCATGATCTAGAGCTTGCCGCCGTGGTACATGCTCTGAAGCAATGGAGGCCCTACCTCTTGGGCAACCGTTGCGAGATCTACTCCGACCATCAAAGTCTGAAGTATCTATTCACCCAGCCGGATCTGAACCTGAGGCAGAGGAGATGGCTGGAATTGATAAAGTACTATGATGTGACCCTCAACTATCAGCCCGGCAAGGCGAATGTCGTGGCGGATGCTCTGAGCCGCAAAGCCTATTGCAATACCGTGATGGTTGAGAAGGCACAACCGGCTCTCCACGAGGAATTTGCCAAGTTGAATCTGGAAATTGTTCCTTCGGGTTTTCTAGCTAACCTTGAGATCAAATCCACTCTTGAGGATGATATCAAGGCCGCCCAACACAATGATCCTGAAATCCTTGAGATCAAAGAGAAGATCGCTAATGGAAAGGCCAACTGTTTCTTGGTTGATGACAATGGTGTGGTCTATTTCGGTGATCGTCTAGTGGTGCCCAAGAGTGGAAAAATGAGGGAGTTGATACTCTATGAAGCTCATGAGTCACCTATCTCTATTCACCCCGGTAGCACAAAAATGTACCAAGACCTACGCCCTCATTTCTGGTGGTCTTGCATGAAGCGCGAGATCGCCGAGTTTGTTGCAGAATGCGACGTCTGTCGCCGAGTTAAGGCTGAACATCAAAGGCCAGCCGGTACCCTCCGCCCCATAGCCATTCCCGAGTGGAAATGGGATGAAGTTGGTATGGATTTCATCACTGGCTTCCCAAAATCACAAAAGGGCAACAATGCTATTTGGGTCATCATCGACAGACTATCAAAGGTTGCCCATTTCCTCCCGGTTCGGGAGGATATCAATGCTGCCAAGCTGGCGGAGCTATATATGGCCCGTATTGTTCCCTTGCACGGGGTTCCTTTGAGGATCATCTCCGACCGTGGAAGCTTATTTACGTCCAAGTTTTGGCAAAGTTTCCAAACGGCTCTTGGAACCCGTCTCAACTTCAGCACCGCCTACCATCCTCAAACCGACGGTCAAACTGAAAGAGTAAATCAAGTTCTTGAGGACATGCTTCGGGCTTGTGTCATCTCCTTCGGCAAGAGTTGGGAAAACTACCTCCCTCTCGCCGAGTTCTCCTACAACAACAGCTACCAAGCCAGTTTGCAAATGGCTCCATTCGAGGTCCTTTATGGGAGAAAATGCCGGACTCCTCTCAATTGGTCTGAAACCGGAGAGAGGTCCCTTTTCGGTCCTGATGTGATCAATGAAGCCGAAGAGAAAGTCCGTGTCATCCGAGAAAATCTCAAGGCTGCACAATCTCGTCAGAAAAGCTATTATGACAAGCACCACCAAGAGGTCCACTATGAAATTGGTGACAAGGCCTATCTTCGAGTCTCTCCTCTCCGAGGCGTTCGTCGTTTCGGAATCAAGGGCAAATTAGCACCCCGCTACGTTGGTCCCTTCACCATCCTAGCCAAGCGAGGAGATCTCTCCTATCAACTTGAGTTGCCCTCCAACTTCCCGGATGTTCATGATGTGTTCCATGTTTCCCAACTCCGCCGGTGCTTCAAGGATCCAATCCGTGGGGTTGATCATGAGGCATTGGATATTCAGGAGGACTTGACCTATCGCGAGCATCCTATCCGCATCTTGGATGAAGCGGAGAGGAAAACCCGCAACAAGTCCATCAAGTTCCTCAAGGTTCAATGGTCCAACCATTCCGAGGAGGAAGCCACATGGGAGCGAGAAACTAGTCTTCGTCAGGAATACCCCGCCTTTTTCACTCAAGCCTAGAATCTCGGGACGAGATTCCTGTAAGGGGGGTAGAATTGTAACATCCCAAACTTGGTAACGAAAAATACGAAGAATTTTTCCACTTTTGTTTCCTTGTTTGCATCATAGCATCCATATGCATTTTTGGCTTTCCAAACTTACATTTGGCAACAAGTTGAAATGGGGAGTCAACCTTCCCCAAAACCTCCAACCAAATGCAATGCCCATCTTGGAAACCAACTAAATGAACTTCCAAATTGTTTAGGAAGTTCCCATTTTGTTGTATGACAATATCTCACTTTTCAGTTTTTGTCAAATGAGAAATGACATGAGAGTTGGAAATTTGGCTGAATTCAATTCCTATTTTTGGAACCAAGTCGGAACTTCCAAAAATTCAAACTAAATTCATGGAGTGCTTCATTATTATGTTGGGAGCCACCATGTTTGATTTCACTATTTTTGGAAATGGTTATTTGCTCCAATTAGAGGCCTTTTTGCTTTTATCAAAAATAACCAAATCTAAACCCCTTTGAACAAAGGTTGGTCAATACATTTTATTTTGGACTACCAATTTTTGTGGTGGTTCTAAAGTTTAATTCTAGTCTCTATGAATTTTTGTGGGTTTTTAGAAAATATCCTGATGCTTTGTTTAAATGTTTAAAGGTTGCTGCTGGGCTTGTTTGCGAGTAATTCAAACTGTCCAGGGGTCTTTTTGCAATTTCTTTTCCCTCTCTCCTCCACCGTGGCCTTCGTCACTGGCGCCATGCCGCCGCATCGGCGACGCCCATGCCGCCCTGCCTAGGTCCCAGGTGGTCAAGGAGGCCTCCCGACGTTGCCCACCTGCTCCTCCCTCACTCTCCGACCGGTTCCTCCCCCACCTGCTCCCTCGTCTCTCTCTCTGTCGCTCTCTCGCGCTCCTCCTCTCGCCGCCGCTCGCCTCCGCGCTTCGCAGCCGCCTGGAGCCGCCCCGCACGAATCGGAGCGGACAGCGAGCTCCGCCGCATCCTCCTCGTGCCCCACGCCCACGGAATTGGACCAGGTGAGTCGGAGCCGACGCAATCATCGTCGACACCTCCCACCTCGGCCGCGCCCCGCCGAGCTCTTCTCGCCGCCGTTCTCCCTCCTCCGGTCACGCCGACCACACCTCCTAGCTCAGGGTGAGCTCCTCTCTGTCTTGACCCCTCCCCCGTTTCCCCTCTCTCCCTCGCGCCGCCGTTCACCGGCGGCCACCGCCGGCGTCACCGCGCCCAGCGAGCCCGGCCTGGACCCCTAGCCTGGCCGGCCTGGAGGCCGGTCGGCTCGGGAACATGTCCGGCCTGTGCCCCGGTCTGGGCCGGCCACGAGGCCGGTTCCTTCGGGCATGGGCCCGGCCTAACGCCCGGCATGGGCCGGTTCTGAGGCCGGCAGCCTCTGCCACTACCCCGGCCTGTGCCCCAGTCTGGGCCGGTTTGGAGGCCGGCTTGTACAGTATTTTCTGCAATTTTGGAAAATGAATTGAAATGTTAAATAATTCATATCTATTTGGATAATACTTCAAATTGGGCAAATCAAATACCAAAGTGTTCAGAAAAACATTTGCTATCTTTTGGAAACATTGTTTTGCCCTTTTGATTAAATAATTTTGCTGTTGTTTAAGAATTCCTAAAATGGGTTAAATAATCCCAAATTAGGAAAATTCATAACTTATTAAATAATTGTCCAAAAATTATGAATTAAATACCAAAGTGATCAACTTGTCAAATGCTATCACACCATACACTTATCACATCATGATCACAAAATTTTATTTGATGTTATTCATAACTTGATTAAATGAATTAAATTCAATTATTTAATTAATTTGTCAAATATTCATCGGTGCTCCGAAATTTACAAATAAATTACCGAAATGATCGGAAGAACGAAACCTACCCATTCGTGTCATGTTCATGCATAATTGAGCCACTTCTCTAATAAATTTTTGATTTATAAAGAATTGTGGTCACTAAGATAAATATGGGGTTGGTTCCAGATAATTGCACTAATTATTTGGCTCCCCATTTAATGTTGCTTTCTATTTTATATATTAATATCTTTGTATCAATTGGACATGTCATCAGGTGATTGAGCATTGCATCTTGAGTTCGTGTGATTTATGTGTGCTTTGTATTTCTTTTGGGTATCGATAGGTTCCGGAGTCGAGGGTCTCTCTAACTACCCCGACGAGCAGTACTTCGCGACCGGGCAGCAAGGCAAGAGATAACCTAACCTTCTTGGCATCTAGCATCCTATGTTTGATAAACTTATTTTATCCACCATAATATTGCATGCGGTTCAAATGTCTCTTTTTGATGAATATTAGAATATCCTAAGAATGCGTGTTCCTCCCGAGCCAATCACATGTATCCCTACCTATGAAACCTAGGGTTGAAGTGTTGGCCGAGATAAAGATAGAATTGCTGTATTCATATATCTAGCTATGCTTAGGTAAATGCTTTATGTCCGTTATTATTTTCGTAATGGTTGATGATGATGGAATGATTCGGGCATGGTGGATAATGGAGATGCTTAATTAAAATGCTAAGATAGTTGGGGTGAGTTGCCATCGGGGATGGTGTTTTGCCTCACTCTAGCCCCTAGGTGCGAGTTCTTTACCTCTTGAACCAAGACGAGCGTGCTGCCATTGGTGGGTGTATGGGCGCCTTACTAACTGAATAACTTGTGCGGGCGTATCCAAGGGTCCTCTAGTTCGGTTTTCCATTTGCGTGTGAGTGGAAAGATGATGTTGATGAGGATTTGTGTTTAGGACGTGGCGATGGGGCAGGGCGCTGGGAGCGCTGAACCTGTCCTGTGGCCACAGATGACTCTTGGATATTCTCACGTGAGGTAAAGGTTTAACCGCGCCCGCTTGCCGGCCTTCCCCGGAAGAGGGCCACTCAGGTGAGCTGGACGGTACCAATGGATAAATTAGTACACCCCTGCAGGGATAATCTTTTCAAAAAGCCGTGTGCACGGTTATGGACAATCTTGGTATCGGATATAAGATCATAGACAACGTTAACCTAATTGATATGGCAGCTAGAGGTTGCATAATAAACTTGTGATAAAGGTTCATTTTCTCGAGGGTGAGTCGAGGGAGTGCCTTTGTGTGAGATCAGTGGTGATGGTTGTGAGTAGGTTCGCCGAGAACCGAAAGGTGATAACGATACTCTCTTACCCCTTTATAAAAACTAGCAAAGTGGCCCGCGCACATGCGCGGGTAACACCTTGATTTGGTATTAGTTAGTCTTAGATCTTAGAGAAAAAATACTTAGATCTTAGAGAAAAATATTTGAGTCGTTTTGTTTTATTTGGCTTTTTAAACTTAAATTCGTCATAGTACACAATTATTATTACCGATAATACTTCTTCTCCATAAAGGGGAAACAATCCCACACAACCCAATAAAACTTCGACGTATATATTTAAGCAACATCGATGTAACATTTTAAGAAAAAGTTTAATTTTATATAAGTCACTTAGGAAAATGTTTTTTATTTGGATTTTATTAAAAAACATTTTTTATGTGTCAAAAGACTACTTTAATTGCCCAATTTTCGATGAGTTTTATATTTCTGAAATGTGTGGTGTTAACTTTTACAACTAACCATTTGAATTAGCAGATTTCATTATGTGTATTATATTTGCTCCATATTTTATTAAATGTTTTGTGTTTATATCTATATGTTCATCCCTTTCTCCAAATTGTAGGTTATAATAATGTTTGAGCCGTACATTATGTATCTTCTCGGTTTGCACCATAAGATCGATGAAGTGCAATGATCGCTAAATTTGCAATTTGGCCGTACTTGCAATTTCTCATAATTTTATTTGACGACCCACATCCTCTTAATTTAGTTTTCGGAGTATTGTGTTTGCCAAACCGACTATGTCTTCAAGAAATGATTTTAGTCAAATACATCCATAAGCCATTGCAAGTGCTTTTGAACACGCATTCACTTATTTCCCCCGTTGCCCCATGCCAAATATGCAACAATATATATCACACTTTTTTGAAGAAATCCGCCGACCCTTGTAGAACAATTTTCTCTCACCCATGCAAGAGACAATTACACCCATGTTCTAATATAATTACGTCAGTCCATAATCATTCATAAGATTTAATAGGATTGACGATAAATCTAGCAGCATGTATTTGTTCTCGTTATCATCTGAATAAATATGTACATCCTATCCAAGTAAGGACTAACATATTCTCTACTTTCGTGTATGCATAGAAAAGTGTAGCAGATGGAATGATCTATGCGTCATTGATCGATTCACACCACCAGGAAAAGGCCCTTCTATAGCACCAGCGGCACCTCATCAAACTTACTATGAAACTACGGGCCTGGCTATGATAAAATAAAGTGAGTCTCTTTTGGGAAGGTAACTACCTCAGATAACAACCTCTATATAAGCATCAATATATGTTAAACATATCCGTAAAATGGATGCATGGACATTTTCACCTCAAGAAAAAAAAAACAGTACTAATTGTGGTTGTGTGACTGTTAGAAAATACTGTACCTTGACAACTTATTAGCGTATTAGCTCCAGTCACCAAGTAAGTCAATGTAATGGCCTTAAAAGTAAGGTTTTTCTTAGTCTGTCTAAGCTAAAGACAAAGCAGAAAATAGTTAGCATTACTTTTAGTAATGTATGCATAAACTGCAGCCAAACACAGTATCCGATCCACCGATAAATGTACAATAAGATGGTACACATAGAAAGCAGGAAAACAAATGAAGACCATGATATATCATATATTGCACCCATAAAAAGAAATCGGGGAAGATAATGGTCTTACTTGGGTTCTATATGTATATGCTGTAGGTTTCATTTCCTACCTGACCTTGCATCCACCGAATAATCCAAAACTTTCACAAATTCTAGGTGGCAGACATTATGAGGAACAACGGTATGCTACAAAAGAGAAAGACATAACATTGATTGAAACTCCTGACTTTTATTCAAACATAAAAAATTAAGAGAACACTAAAGGTGATAGATAAGTTCATAGGATCCCTAAGAATTTGGGAGTATGATTGCTTGTGGCCTCATGGATGCAGAAGAACCATTTTCAAGCTAACATAATCTACGGAGACAATCTTAGATGCATATTGGTTAGCCTAGGTGGTCTTCGATACGCAGGTACAGAATGCAAACGAATTATATAAGACATGTAACGAAATTTGAATAATGCATGTTTAATGTCTTAAGACCTAAGCTGGCACATTTTTATGCCTACTTCCTTAAATGCACCTAACCGTTAAATAACTACCCTAGATTGCTCATTCGTGCTTATTTAAGCTAATTGTTTTCATTTAGCAAGCTCCTTTGAATGTGATATTGTCATTCTCACCTCCGATCATGGTTCAAAGACCTCATCGCTTCTGATACCTTGCATGAGCACGGAGCACCCGGGTTTTATTATCCTGGGAGATTACTATTTTCCTCTTTTGACCACCTTTCCGCGGCATTGTAATCACAGACTTCAAACCACACAATGGTCAATCAATTTCTAGGACCTGGTCATGAATTAGAAAACCTATGAAAGAAATGAGCCAATGATATGTTTTCCAACTCTCGAAGAAATTAATACTATATGGGGACCAACTCAAGCGATTATATAAGAAAGTAACCTACCAACATACTCCATAGGAACCTACCAACATATTTCATATGGTGTAGGTTGCAAGGTAAAAGTTTTTTCCATACATATATATGATACACATTTGAGACTACAAAGTAAGACTAATCCTTCGATGATGACTCAGTAGATTCAATCATAGACTGTATGTACATCAGTTGATTGGTGTATTGCAACAAACATTATTTTTAACTATTACAAACTTTTACACTGAGATATGTAACAGAGAGCGTCTACATTGAATGATGAGCATGGTATTGTCCTTGAGAGATTATGTGATCCCAATAATTCTGAATGTACCTGTGGAGAGATGGTGAACGACCAGTTAGAACATTTACTCATTTTTTTTTACTCAAACGATTATATATGAAAGTAAACCTACCAACATATTCCATTCAAACCTACCAACATATTTCATATGGTGTATATTGCAAGGTAAAACTTTTTTCCCGTATATATATGATACAGATTTGAGACTACAAAGTAAGACTAATCCTTCAACTATGACTTGGTAGTTTAAATCGACTGTACGTCCATAAATTAGTGGTGTATTGCAACAAACATTATTTTGCTCTTACAAACTTTGACACTGAGATATGTATCGGAGAGCTTCTATATTGAACGATGAGCATGGAATTGTCCTTGAGAGATTATGTGATCCCGAAAATTCTGAATGTACCTGTGGAGAGTTGGTGAACGACCAATTAGAACATTTACTCAATTTTTTATACTCAAAGGTGTTTCCTCATGTATCATGTAAAAAATGCAGAGACAGCGGTGTTACTTACAAAGCTATGGCAGACCTCAATGATAGCACATATGTTTGATAAAATAGGAGTAAGCTATGTATTTTCTTAAGTGAATCAACCTGTTAATGAACAATTAAACACACCAAGTGCTTTCGCTTTCTAAGGATATCCAATATACCTGCACAGATGGTGATTACTGAGGTGAAACTGATTGCCACTTCAAGTCTGGAGTAAGTGCACCATATGCTTCTTCCTTTAGAGAAAAAGAACGGGCTAGATATACTACTTTCATCCCTCTAAGCATGCCAATAATTAACATCTGTATAGATATGTATAAATCTTAATCAACTGATATATAGTTTCTCCTATATTTGCATGGAGGATCTACATACCTGAGCACTGTGCATCATTACTTTCCCTACTCCATAAGGTAACACTATCAGCAAACTCAAAGTAATAGTCTAGAAAGTTTCTTGACTCTTCCAGAACTTCCTTTACTGTCGTATCAGATATGAATACAATTTTGAGATTGTTTTGTTTTTGCCTCTGGAATATCAAAGTCCAGGTAGACTTTTGATGCATTTGTTGTGTGCAGTGATAAGCATGGTTATAAAAAATTCAGTAAAATCATATTATCAAAAATTAAAGAGACTAAAGTTCTCACCATAAAAATCTTTGACCAGATTTGAAGTGACAATCACTATCGTTTGTTTGCCCATGAGATCTTCATTTACCATATTTGCGACAACACAGGCTGCATTGGGGGTCGCAGACTAAATAACTCGCAAGCCGGCGGTGGCAAAGCCAGGAGAAGGAAGAAAATGACTGATCACCGGGAACGCGGAAGGGAGGAGCATGGTTAGGCGGTGGCGGTGTGGTTCTTGGGTATGGGGAGATTGACATGTTTGTGGTTCTAGGGTAAATATCTGATGCGTACGTCGAGACGTGCGAGAACGCGACTTCTATTTGATAGCTCGATCTCTTCCGTTATTACCTAATAAAAGGCCGGATCTTTTGCTTTTTTGTGGGATTTTCTAAGCGAATTCTCTCGCTTCTGGTTAGCCATCATGTACTTTTAATATATAATATATTATGTATGCTTAATAGTGAATCACCATTTTTTACCCTTTCTTTGTCATCTATGACCATGAGTGATAGTAAACCTCGATGAAAAAGGAAGAGCATACTTGTGTAAAGGCTAGTAGTTGATAATAATTATAATTGCATATTTAGCATATGAAGATTACTGCATACAAGCGAAAAAGTATAGCATGTCTTTTTTCTTGTGATCCAACATCACAACCGTAATTTCACAATATATAACATAATTCACAACCAAAAAGGACGATGATGAATTTGCTCTGAATAAATAGTCACAATTCATGAAGAACTGAACCACTGTTAAGAATTCAGTGCGTACATTGGGAATCAGACTAAATTACTGAAGATAAATGAGTAATTAAGGAAACTCAACCAAAAATCACAATTTATCACACTAAAAACTCACCAAAGATCACTTAGCTCATATTCTCTCTACTGATTATATAAGTGCACTACAATCACAAAGTAATTCACTCTCTCTTTCCAAGCACTTTAAGAAACAAATATTAGGCCTTGTATTTATCTTGATTCCATAAGCTCATGAATCTCTTTTCCCACTATAAATATACCCTATAATTTCAAACTCGTATATTTGTAGTTTTATTATATGTACCACATAATATATTATCATAAGTACTGCACAATATATTCTGAACATTGGTGGTGTTTAGTTAAGTTCACTTGGCACCATTGTCATGAAAGTAACCAAAGGACAATAACCTTTAAAAACCTACAGGACGGAGGTAATATATTTCCCATGAAATTTATCCTTTTGACATCAATTTTCTTTTCGGCTTCCCAATGCCCACCGGCTACCACACCCATTTCGACATCATGTATGTATGTCTCAGTAAGTAGAATTGTTTCTTGCTCCTATTGTGTGGCCATTGTGTAAATTTTATGTCTTCATGGCTCCATCTTCAGTAGACGATGTGTTTTTGTATGCGTGTAGTGCTGGGTGTAGGTATGTACGTCTACATTGTACTTAGTGTTTCTAAAAACATTATCAAGTATTTGTATATCTACTGCTGGTAGTCCTCATTTGCAGTTGCAGCTTCAAAGAACAGAGTTGGTCACAGGGGCGGCGCCAGCGTGTATTCCCTGTCTTCCATGGAATACTCATGATTTTGACAAAACCTTGAAATTTTTGGGTAAACAACGGAATTTTTAGCAAAAACAATAAGGATTTTGGCAAAATGAATACACACGTTCAAAATGAATACACGCCCCTTGAAACCTGGCGCCGCCACTGGTTGGTCATACATCTCTTTCCAATTATTATGACTTGTTATCTACCTTTAAAAAAATCAATTTAAATATCAGGTGCAGGGTACCAACAATTTGTGAAGTTATGCATTCACGTAGGATTGACTTCTGCTAATTATTTATTGTGTCGGCCTCTTGCAACCTCAGTATTAATTATCTATCAACACACCTCTTGATAAGCAACTCACGTCTACATGACTCGTGACTTGTGAAAGTACATCAATCGAGTGTATCAGCACGCAGCAGTTGTTCTTTATGTCACTGATTTTGCTGGCTAATCAAGTACTTCAACACATACCTTTGGTAGTCCTCATTTGCGGCATCAGCTTCAAATAACAGAGTTTGACAGACCACTCCTTTCCATTATTCTAGCTTGTCTTCTGCCTGTGAAAATCATAAATATCAGGTGCCTTGTATCAGCAATTTATAAAGGTACGCAATGCATATAGGATTGATCTTTCCTAATTATTTATAGTCTCGGGCTCTCAGTAGCTCAGTATGAATTATCCATCAACGCACCTCACGTGCACATGACTGATGATTCTGTGCAACTACATCGATCGAGCATATCGGCAGGCGGCAGCAGTTACTTCTTTATGTCATTGATTTTGCAGGCTAGAGACACTGGGCGAGCACACGTACATATGATCAATCAAATCTCAAACCTAGACACAAAGATACTTGCCTCTTGCCCCTCTTGTCCGTGGTTATGCTGATCATCCAATTTCTGCCCAGGAGTTGGCTTCCAATCTCCGTGCATGGTTTATGCGATTCTTCCGGCCGCCATCTCTCTGCTTAGGGCTAGATCCAGACTGAGGTAACCGCCTCGGTTTGTTAACTGCCGCACCATCACTTTTGAAAATCAGACACGACCACTGCAAGGAAAAGGGCGATCAGATGAGCTTAGGTATTAGGGATGGTGGATGTGAATGGTAACAACCACTGGCGGCCGAAATCGCAGATGGAACAATGGCGGCGTGAGCGAAGGCTTATTCGGTGTGAGAGCATATCAGGAGGAGGCGATCGAAAGGGTTTTTCACATAATGGCAAAGGTGGGTAATTAATTTCAGTTAGACCGCTGTTTTTTTTTTAAGATCGGTTGGTTGTGGTTCGCTAATGTCTCACTTAGACGGTCGGATGTTTTGCTTTTTTGTGGGATTTTAGAGCAGTTCTATCTTTTTTCTGGTAAGCCCGTCATGTACTTTTAATATATAATAGATACTCTGAGTAGACGAATGCCATGTGTCAATTATATTTCTGTTTATGAAACTTAGCTTTATGCAAAAGAAATACATATAAAGCTTTAGAGCCTCCGTCAGTCATTGGGCCTATATCGCCCTACTAAACTTGCGAGTACATCGTACTCAGTCTCTCTTTGCTGCCTCTATGATTTTGTATTTCAGAGGAGGACGACACCGAGCAGCTAGGTGGGTTCTTCGTTGACGTCGACTACTAGTCTGGGGTTCCCAGGTGGCAGCTTGGGACCGTGGAACAAGCTGGCTGGGATGATATTTATTGTAGGCCTCTTAGGCCCTATTTTGCTTCTTGTTGTTAGACAACACTACCCGCTTCCGCTTGTTGAATTGTTGGATCTGTGATCCTTTTGCTTGTAATATTTGTATTCTTCTCGTTATATGAGTTGCTATACTTTTGTGTCGTAGAGTCATGCTTTGTGCCAGTTCTGTTCCACAAGTCTCGATCTTTGTCTTATACATTGATGGTTGTGTCGGATTCATTGCCTCAATGTATAATTCCGGGGTCGGGGCGTTACATTATCAGTAGTAACAGTGATTTGATGACTGCAGTGGAATAGTAACAACAGTAATAAAATAAAGACAGCAATGATGACAGTAAAAGTATTGATTGTAAACAGCGGGATTAAAACACCGTAGGCATAGGGACAAATAGACGGGCGTTGCATGAATAAGATAGCTCATGAAATAAACATAACTAGGCACAAAGCAAATAAATATGTAAATAGCATCCAAGTATCAAACAGTCATAGGCATGTATTCCTAATTTAGCCGTACGTGCTTGCAATAAGAACTTGCACGGCATCTTTTGTCCTGCCATCCGGTTTCAGCCGGGCCAATTAAGGAACAAATGGCAATTAAGGTGTTCCTTTTAATAGAACACCGGATCAAAGCATTAACACACAATGAATACATGTAACCCTCGAGTTGCCAACCATTCCCATCAATGTCCCCATTTCTGTCACTCGGGGTCTCTGGTTCCGGTTGACAACAAGTGCATACAACTAGTAGATAGGATCCAAACATCAATTATACTCATGCAAATATAAAGTGTTCAGATCTGAAATCATGACACCTGGGCCCAAAGTGACAAGCATTAAGCATAACTAGCTGCACCAACGACGATTAACACAAATAGAGGATACTAAGCATCGTGCCCTAACAATTTGGCATCGAATTACATGAGCAATCTTATTCAATCCCTTCCATCCCCTTGCCTACAGCAGGGAAGTACTCACACATGGAGGGGGATGGCATGGATGGTTGATGGAGAGGCATTGGCGGTGATGATGGCAGCGATCTCCACTCCGGCAGGGTGCCATAACAGTGATCCTGGACCCCGAATTTAGGGTTCGTGATGGCGGCGGAGCTCCGTAAGTTTTCTGGAAAAACTGTTCAGGGGTCGTCGTTTTTAGGTCATGAGGGAGCTTAAAAGCGAAGGCGGGCCAAGACGCGAGGTCCCAGGGGCAGGGGCGCCACCCTGCCACGGCCTAGGGCCCACCCGCGGGTGGGACCCGCCCCTTCTCCTGGGGTGGCCCCTCTTCGGGGTCTTCTGCCTCCGAGGCATATTCTTCTTCAAAAATCCTTTTTATATTTTTTCTGGAATTTTTCGCGAACTTCTGAACCCTGCACAAAAGAAAGACACCAAATGCAATTCTGCTGAAAACAGCGTCAGTTCGTGTTAGTTCCAAACAATTCATTAAAAATCAGAGGCAAAACAATAGCAAAGTGTTTAGAAAAGTAGATACGTTTGCGACGTATCAGATACTCATTTTCCTCTTCCTTGCGTTCCACAACTACCACTCCACTGACAACTCTCTCATTGGCAGCTACATATAGTAACATGGGCTCCTTATCTGTAGGAGCTGCGAGGACTGGTGCTGTTGACAAAGTTTTCTTCAACTCCTCAAAATCATGGTCAGCTTCTTTGTCCCATAAGAACTTGTCTAACTTTTTCAGGAGTCGGTAGAGAGGACCCGCCTTCTCTGCTTAAAGCTGCATCACAGCCTGTAAGTTTCTGCACATCTTTTAAACAAGTCGGCTTTTGCAGGTTATGAATAGCCTTGATTTTCTCCAGGTATGCCTCGATCCCTCTCTCTGAGACGATGAAGCCAAGTAGTTTTCCTGCTGGAACTCCAAATACACACTTGCTTGGATTCAACTTCATCTTGTACTTGCGTAGATTGTTGAATGTCTCTGTTGGATCAGCAATCAGGGAGTCAGCTTTCTGCGACTTGATGACCACATCGTCCACATATGCATGGACGTTCCTTCCAATTTGCTCTTTAAAACAATTCTGAATGCACCTCTGGTACGTTGCTCCTGCGTTCTTGAGTCCAAAAGGCATTGTTTTGTAACAAAAGGCTCCAAAGGGTGTTATGAAGGAGGTTTTCAACTCGTCCTCCTCCTTGAGTTTTACCTGGTGATAACCTGAATAAGCATCCAGGAAAAAAAGTAACTTGGAACCTACTGTGGAGTCAATGATCTGGTTGATGCGCGGCAAGGCAAAAGGATCCTTAGGACATGCTTTGTTCAACCCTGTGAAGTCAATGCACATACGCAACTCTCCTGTATTTTTTGTCACTAATACTAGATTGGCCACCCACTCTGGATGGAATACCTCATTGATGAAGTTGGCCACAAGGAGTCGGGCCACTTCTTCTCCTATAGTTTTTCTTCTGTCATCATGAAACTTGCGAAGTCCTTGTTTTACAGGTCTTGCGTTAGGGTTAACATGTAAGCTGTGCTCGGCGAGTTCTCTCGGGACACCTGGCATGTCAGATGGCTTCCACACGAAGAGACGTCCCGATTCTCACGGATGAACTCGACGAGTGCACTTTCCTATTTGTCAAAGAGGTGTGCCCCGATGTTGAACTGCTTAGAGGAATCACCAGGGATGAAATCAACTTGCTTTGTGTCTTGAGCCAACTTGAATTTCATCTTTTCCTCTGTTGCCGACTTCTTGAGCGATGTATTATCTTCCGGGTCCACATGCACTTTATAGAACTTGAGCTCCTGTTGGGAACAAGCTGTCTCTACCATAGCTGCATCTCGTTGCTCACACTCAAGTGCCATTTGCCTACTATCATTGACTGTGATGACTCCTTTTGGTCCCGGCATCTTCAACTTCAGATATACATAACATGGCCTTGCCATGAACTTGAAATATGCAGGACATCCAAAAAGAGCGTGGTATGGACTGTGGAGATCCACAACCTCAAAAGGCAAAATTGCTGACCGATAATTCTCAAAGGTGCCGAAAACAACTTCCAAATAAATCTTACCAATGGGTTTTGCCGATTTTCCTGGTACTATCCCATGGAAAACTGTCTCTGTCAGTATGAGTTGCTTGTCCTGCTGATACGCACAAGTATAGGGGATCGTTGAAGTCTTCGATGTGTAAGTATAGTATCGATCCCACGAGGAGTAGAAGGTATAAGTATTTATCCTCTCAAATAAGAGTGTCACTTCCCTTATTATCAATGCACTAAACAAACTAAAATGATTAAATGATGCAAGTGTTTTGGAGTTTTTTGGTGTATAGATTGCAATAAAGTAAAATGCTGACAATGAAATATGACAAGTGAAAGCTCTCAAAGAGAGAAAGCCCAATCCTCTATGCAGCAAGAGGAAAAGCTCAAGTGTGTGTTTCTTATAGGTGGAGAGGGTTCCCAAGGGCTAATTAGACTTCATGGCATAAATATTTCTAGAACAACAAGGTAAACATTTTGTCAAGTTTTAATCTTCTTTGGACGGAGCCATAATTAGGAATAGATAAATGAATAAACTAAACCTCTTATGATGGATCATGTGGCCAAGTAAATGACTATACAAGAGTTATTAAGACATAAAGTCCCACCATAGCATTAATATTTAAGGTCCCTGATACTAATACCCCATAAAGTAACTTCATGACTCAGTCTCAGGTTTACATGTCCCCCCAAGTCCTCCTCAGTTCATTACATTATGGTGTTCTCCTATGAGCCCATATAGGTTAAGGGATATGCAGTCGACATTCGCACAACACCATCATAGAATTACATCAAAGATAAAAACTAGACAAAATACCAACACATGTCATATAAAAATCATTGCCAATTCATCCTATACCCCCAGGAACATGAGAGAACTACTCACAACGCCAAGACACGATATGATTCAGTGGTACAAGTGATCATACAACACAATCTGAAACTATGATCTCCCCACAAAACAATGACAAGTAGCAATTCACAAACATGTAGAATAGCACTTAGACACTAGCTAGGGTTCGAACAATCTCAAACTATGAGGGGGATGAAGTGGATCACGAAGATGGTGATGGAGATGGTGCTGGTCTTGACGGTGGTGTTGATGGAGACTCCGGAGGGGGGATGGAGAAGACCTCCGGAAGTGATTCCGGCGGCGTTTCCCCCCTCCGATCTTCTCCGGTGGCAGCCTTCTGTCTCTCTGTTTCTAGTTTTGTGTTTCTCCGCCGCCTTCCTCTGGAAAACATCGGGGGACTATTTTTATAGTCGTTTTTAGGTCACGAGGAAGCTTCGGGAAGAAGAATCGTCGCAAACGGGGCCATGAGGGCCAAAATAGGTGTCCCCTATACCAGGCCGCGTGGGGCACCCCCTTTCGGCCTTCTGGCCTCCACTTTTTTCCATCGTTTTTCCCCATGCTTTGTTTCTTCCAAAAAATGATCCCCGTAAATTTTCAGGTCATTTGGACGTCGTTTGGGACCCTGAAACATCAAAATATAGAAAATAGGGTTTTCTGCCAGTGCAGGGTTAATTCCAAATAAATGGGGAAACTGTGAATTATCCCCAAAATCAATATAAAACAATGATATAGCCCTTATATGATGCAAATATGATTGAAATATGAGAATTATAATGCAAAGTTCATGTATGCATTTTACATGCATCACCTGCAACTTCATCCTCTTGAATGTATCATAGTATAATATATTGATGCTACTACCACAATCCATGAGTGCCTTGTTAAGTGTGTATCTGATATGTGTCAAACGTATCTATAATTTTTTAGTGATCCATGCTTGTTTTATGTCATTGTCACATATTTTTGCCATCTTATTATATCATTTTAAATCATTTTATTGGACTAACCTATTGACAAGATGCCCAGTGCAAGTTCCCTGTTTTTGTGCTATTTTTGTTGCAGAAAGTTACTTCTGGAAATATTCTCGGAATTGGATGGAAATTTAGGATGATTTTTTATTGAAGAAATAAGGACCGGATCCAGAAGGGCAACCCCGGGAGGGACCCACAGTCCAGGGGCGGGTCCCACCCGCGGGTGACAGGTGGGCCGCGGCCGGGGGCCGCTGATGCATCTAAAATACATACATGAACTTTGCATTGAATTACTTATATTTCAATCATATTTACATCATATAAGTGTTATATCATTGTTTTCTATTGATTTTAGGAATATTTCACAGTTTTCCTATTTTTCTGGAATTAACCCTGCTCTGGCAGAAAACCCTATTTTCTATATTTTTGAGTTTCAGGGACCCAAACGACGTCCAAATGACCTGAAAATTTACGGGGATCAATTTTTGGAAGGAAGAAGGCGTATGAGCGAAGGAGGCGAAGAAGTGGAGGCCCGAGGGCCAAAACACATAGGCCCACGTGGCCAGATTCCCTGGCCGCGTGGGACCCCTTGTTTTGGGCCTCGTGGCTCCGTTGTCGTCGATCCTTCTTCCCGAAGCTTCCTCTTGACCTAAAACCGACTATAAAAATAGTCCCCCGATGTTTTCCAGAAGAGAGCGCCGCCGAAACACAGAAACACCGAAACAAAGAACTAGAGCTGCAGATTGGAGGGGAAAACTCCGGCAGGGCGCTGCCGGCATGGTCTCCATCACCCCCAACGACATCTCCACTGTATCCATGATGAAGAGGGAGTAGTCCACCCCTGGACTATGGGTTTGTGGAAGTAACTTATGTATCTCTCTTTCTCTTGAGCTTCACTAATTAGCACCGTATGAGCTGCCGAACATGATTACGGTCATCTATGTAATTCCTTTGTGGTGGATCTCTTTATGAGTTAATATATGTTTGAAGATTGCAATTGTTTTGTTTCAGTTATGAAAGTAGATGCATATTATGTACCCCGTTCTTGTCTACTTGTTTTGATCAAGCTTTTTTATGAGAGCATGTGTGGGGGAACGTGTGCATTAGTTGGAGAAATGAGGGGGTGGCTAGTGTGGTGGAAGTGAGAGAAGTTTCATGATCCACTTGGCTATTCCTACCTTACTGTGACACCCCGATCCGGAGATCGAGATATCCCATATATCAGCCCCAGGAGCACTGAACATATGAAAGCTTGATAACAGAACATAACCACTTTATTAAAGGGGGGTTGGGAACCGACGATATATTACAAGGGTCTCATTACAAGGCTGCGCCCTAGCGCACACAACAGTTTGTACATTATTTATTGAACACATCTTCATCAGAGGGCGTCAGCGGGATGGCGGAAGCACGTGATGACGAGGGCCTAACTCCACAGGGCTCTGCCTGGATACCGGGTCTAGTTCTCGTACAAGGGGTACTTTGCGGCGGGGGTAGGAGGATGTGGCCACATGAAAAGCCAGGTGAGTACATGGAATGTACTCGCAAGACATCAATCCAAAATCAACTGTATCCAACGATCCTATATGGCATGGCATGTGCAAGTGCGAATCCAAGCTTAACGGTTGGACTTATGACGAACGTCGTGGCTTATGAGAACATGTCTCACTTCCACACAACAATATTCACAACACTTACGATCTCAAGCCTTGACCAACTCTGGCCTAACTCGAGAACCAGCATTTGACCAACTATGGTCCACTTTTCAGCTTACTCAACTTTAGCCAACTCTGGCCCTTTAGTTCATCCCTGTCTCCGTGTTCGACTGGACTGACTCAAGTGTGACTGGACCCAACACCGTTCCTTAGGTAGGAACATTACTAGATTCTAGATTTGACGCTCTCGAGAGGTTGCAACTTTTATCCACACGTTGGGGTCTAAGCTTGTACCGCCGGTACCGAAGTACTATACCCATCATGGCGACAGCACAAACCTATTCCCCCGTAGTCTTCCGCTCTACCAAGACACTCCTTGTATAGCTACCGACTTACCACTCGGGCTAAGTCTTATGACGAAGTGAATCCAGCACGTCCCCAACTCATGAGCAACGCCTAGCTCCGGAACCTTCACAAGACTAGCCCCGACCACAACTATGCAGTATCTGACTAGACTTGCCAAGTGGGTAGCATCAAAAGAGGCTTGATAGGCTACTCAACTACGGTTTGCCCATTTCAACGACGCATGGTTGCGCGGGTGTGTTTGGCGAGTGGCACTATAAGACTCAATCTAGTCGATGGAGGTGGTTATCTTTTTAGTCAGTTTTAATCTCAGCCATAAGACAGCAACGAACGTTAGTCCACAAAATACGTATGAGCATAATATAATGACACCGTAGTTCAGCAATGTAAAGTAAAGTCAACCAGGCGAGGACGGAGGTGTCTCCGGCCAGTAACAGCCATAGTCGAGTAAGAAAATAAAATAGCAAAATCAACCGGGCGAGGACGGAGATGTCTCCGGCCAGTAACAGCCACAGTCGAGTAAGAAAATAATAAAACCAACCGGGCGAGGACGGAGGGGTCTCCGGCCAGTGACAGCCACGAGTTGAGTAAGAAAATAAGATAGCACAGTCGGTTAGCATCAACCGGGCGAGGACGGAGATGTCTCCGGCTGGTAACAGCCACAGTTGACTACATAAGTTAGTGGAGGCGAACACGCGATTCCGTTCCTCCATTCCATTGACTACGGCAGTTCCCCCAGTCCATCGTCGCCGGAATGGGGAGTGGTGCATGGTACCGTCCAACACAACACCATAACTCTACAGAAAAGTAGCCGCTTCAATCCACGTGGGCAGGGCCCAACATGTATTTAGACGGGGTACCGGAACTCAACTCACGGAACATGAGTTTATCGTATTGCAGAAAATAAAAGTGGCATTGATAGATCACATAAAATAATAGACATGAAATAATAGGCATGTGAGATGCAACTATCGCTCAAGCAAGTAACAAATAAGTCGAATAAGGCATCGAAGACTTGGAAACATATGGTTGGGGGCTGATGGCTTGCCTTCACGGATAGGTTCCACTTCCTCCTCTAGGGTAGGGTTTGGATCTATTAAATAAATGGAAAAACAAGGTTAAAATCCTCCACAAGGCATTAAAAGGTTCTGTGGGCAAATGAACTTCAAATCCATCGAAACCAGTGGCATTAGACAGATATTTTTGAAACCAAGCTATCAAAAAAAGATCCATATTTTTCTGACTATTTTTGGGGAAGTTATGCCCTTCCAAAGTCAGCCCTAAAAATCTGTTTTTCCAAAACAGAGAAAATCAGAAAAGGAAAATGTTTCAGAAAATGTCAAGAACCTGAAAGGTGGGACCCGCCCTTCAAAACCCGAACCGGTACGCGCCTGGAAAAAGAACAGAGGGAGGGAGGGGAGGTCGCCGTCGCCGGCGTGCTCACCGTCGAGGCAGGGCGGCGAACTAGGGCATCCAGGCTTCGGTGGGGGCGTCTACGGCTTGCGGGTGGGGTGGATTGGAGGGGGAGGCGAGGGAATGGTGTGGGGAGGAGCTGCGGGGGAGGAATTGGTCGGCGACAGTGGAGCGGAGGCGGGGTTGCCGCCGGCGAATGGGGGCTCCCCGGTTGCCAATCCGGGGGGAGGAGGAGGTGAAGAGGGAATGGGTGAGGTTGTGGTGATTTGGGGCGGCCGAGGAGGCTTTTTATAGGCCGGGGAGGAGATGGCCATCACGGCGGACGCGGTGAGGTGGCGGTGAGGTGTCCTGGTGGCAGAGAGGAAGCGACGGGCGGCGCGCCGTCGGTGTAGCATCCAAGCCGTGCTGTCGACGCGGAAGCCGCGGCCAGGGATAAGGATTGGGGTGGCGTGGCACTGGCGGCGGTGAGGTGTCTGATCGGCCGTGGCGAGGTGGCGGGACGGGGAGGGCGGTGCAGAGGAGATGACGGGCGGCGCGGTGATGGTGTGGCGGTAGTGCGATGCTGTGCGGGTGCTGGGCGACGGGATTCTCGGAGCGAGGTTGTGGAGTAAGGTGGAGGGGGTCCCGCGGCGGCGCTGTTCCGAGCGGCGCATCGTGACGCGGGCGGTGGTGCACGGGAGGGTATGGGGTGCGGAAAGGTGCCGAGGTGGTCGTGCAGGAGGTGGGGAAGCTGAGGGACTCGAGGGGAGGCGATGGGGAGGTCACCGGCGGCAACCAAGAACTGGCGGCGCCGTCGGGCATGTTCTGGTTCATGCCCTGACCATGCCGATACTGGCATCAGGATGATTCCCTCACCCTAGGGCTCAAAAGGAAAAACCTACCGTGTCACTTGGTGCCAAATTCGAAATCCTACCACTTTGCAGATGTGAGTTTTGGCTGGTTTGCAACTTGTGCTAAGCAAAAATTTCAACAAACACTTCTGGCCAGAAAAAGAAAATGGATTTTGGGCAATTAAAAAATGATAACTGGCTAGAAAATTTCATGTAGGTAGGTATGTGTCTAGAGCATCTACCCTGTAAATTTTGAAATTTTTTAAAATGTTTCAGCAGGGTTTTAAAAAAAACAAGTGTTGGGGCAGAAGGTAAAGTGGAGAAAATATCCAAAAATCCTTTAGCAAGGTAGGGAATGTTTTTGCATAATTCGGTTATATACTGGGTAGGGGTCCTCCCTGAATTTTTGGAGAATTTTAGAAGATGGTAATGACATGCTTCCTTTGGAAGCTAGGGTTTAGGCCATTTGTATTTAAGAAAAAGACAAATCTTTGGATATTTTTGGGGTTTTGGAAAAGTAGGAAGAAAGGAGGTGCCAAGATTATAAGACCCAAATTCAAATCCCAATTGTTGGTTTTGACAAGGAAAATTTTTATTGGACCAAAATTCGGGATGTGACACTTACTTTGTTGCCTCACTAGGGATAAACTAAAATACCATGCTACCGGAGGTGTGGGTGTGACCATTGCCACTTCTCCATGACTAGATCTAGCATGTTCTTATTTTAACTTCATGTCATAAAGATTAAAGCTATGCTCTGATTTATCTTAATACCGAGGTGCTAAGATTTAGTTCACATCTTGGTGGAGTATAAGAGAGGTTAATAACCAAAAGATCTCTATGTTAGGATGTGATGCCCATATAATTAGTAACTTGTCATAAAACTTTGTGTTGCAATCTCATATGTCAATTCCTATGTTCCATTGTCTACCACTTTATTAAAGAGAGAGTGCATTTGTGAAACCATGAACCCCGGTCCATTTTTAATCATAAGAAACACCTTTCCAACAACTTTTAAGCATTTTCCATTTTCTGCCATTTAAAAATCCAAAAATACAAAAACACTTTTATATCTTGCATTCACAATACAAAACCCAAAAATATCATCCATCATTGTTTCTACCATCCTTGCACATTTATTTACCATCATTGCATATTTATTTCTTGTTTTGCATTTGTTTTATTTTGATATAATTCTCACACCTTGTGCTTAACAACCACTTGATGAGGTTGAGGGCACAAAACAATTTACTTTGTTTGTAGGTTCTCAAGGGAAGGATAAGAAGATAAACCTTTCACTACTGATTCCCCGAGAGTTCGATATTAAACCCTCGAGTCATCCCTCATGGGGAAACCGTATTTCCTACACTATACACTCTACGCTTGGAGTCTCAACCTAACCATATTATTTTAACGTAGGTAACTATGCCAAGAAGTTTTCTGGCGCCGTTGCTGAGTTAAAGGCCATCAAAGACGTTTTCTGGCGCCGTTGCCGGGGAATCATTGCTGTAAAGATTTGTCCAAGGAGTGTCTCACAACAAAGTCAACTTCATCACCAACTTGTGCTAACACCTAAGCTTGGGGAGGTTGCACCTAAGTGAGCATCATCTTATCCATCTTTACCTGCAAATCATTTTATTTTGTTTTGTTTTTGTCTTGCATATCATTGCATATTTCGGTTTGCATATTTTATTTTCAGTTTTGCATTTTGTGTTGCATTTGTTATTTCAGTTTGCATTGTTTAGTGTCATTTTACTTTCAGTTTTGCATAAAAAATTAAAAAACACATAAAAATTTGCAATCATGATTCTTGGGAACAAACAAAAAGTGAGTTCTCCATTAAGATCCACTTGTTATTTCAAGCAACATCCTGGAGAAACATTAAAAGATGCTTGGGTAAGAATTAATAGGATACATTATAAAGATACTACACTTTGTGAAGATGAAAAGCTAAACCTTTACTTTTATTATGGAATAGATCCTTGGTATCAAAATGCTTTCGATGGGGCTACAGGTGGAAGTTTTGTCTTGTCAACACCATCTTGTGCAGCCATGACACTAAGAAGAATTTTTGGTAGCTTTGTGGGTAGTAATAAAAATATGGAGGATACCACAGTAGCACTTGCATTATCTGAAGATAAACTTGAAGCCAAATTAGAGAAACTACCAATTAAAGAAGATTTTGAACAACTAGCATCTTATTCTGAAGACATTATTACTAAGATAGACAATGAATTAGCTAATGTTATGCATAAACTAAGATTATGTGAGAGAGAATTTCTTGAAAAAGATGTTTACCTCAACAGAATTGAGGAAAAGTTGGTCTGTGTTAGTGATTCATTAAGGAAAGACCCATCATTTAAACATATGGAGGAAGTTCCTGTTAAGAAACAAGTTTGGGTTAAGAAAGAAAGAAAGGGTGAAGAAGTTAAAATGCTTAGTGAAGTCAAGGAACCACTACTTGACTTAGATAATTGTAGCTTGCATGAATTAATATCTGTCTTACAAAAAGTTGCAAGTGATCCTTCCATTAATGCCAACCAAGCAGGTTTTGGTTCTTATATTGCTAATCATGTTTTAAAAGAAAAGATTGCTAGGTACAACCAAGAAGCTATGATACCACCTAATCTTGGGGATGTATGGATTCCCAAAGTACTAGTAACCATTGGAAAAGAGACACACCATACTATATTAGATCTAGGATCTAGTGTCTCTGTTTTATCTAAAGAATTATATGAAGTCCTTGAATTAAAGAATCTTGAAAAATGCTCTATTGAACTTGCACTTGCTGATGATTCCATTAAACATGCTTTAGGAAAAGTAAGTGATGTTATGATAGAGTTGCATATGACATTTGTACCTGTTGATTTTCTAATCATGGATATGGGGAATAAAACCTCTAGTCCAATTATTCTTGGAAGACCTTTTCTTCGTACTACAGGTGCTATCATTGATTCAAAAGAAGGGAATGTGAAGTTTCAGTTTCCACACAAGAAATGCATGGAACACTTCCCAAGGAAGAGGGACATACCAAAGTTCAAGCTCCCTCATGAGCTTCGTCCACAATAAATATCAAGTAAGAAGCCTAGCTATATGGCTATAAAGAAAGCGCTTTACGGGAGGCAACCCGGTTGTTTTTATTTTTGATTTTATTTATGTCCTCTTGTAGTAAAAAGAGACTTAGTTTTTAGTTTAGTTTCTGGAATAATTAATAAAGTGCCAAGTTTTACCTATTTTGGTATGAAAAAGTTGCTATTTTGCATGCGGAGATTTTATTCCAGCACGAGTCTGTGCACGGTATAAATTTTAATTCCTATTATGTAACTCCGCATGAGGTCATATTTTTACTGTCACTGGAACTTTTCATCCTATATATGCCTGAATTTTTTCAGAATTTTTAGACATGTTAACTCGGGTAGAAAAATACGTTTTGCTGGTGCTAGTTTTCTGGACAGATTCTGTCCCATATTGTTTGATGCATGTTTTGAACTTTTTACTTGAATCTTGTTGATCCAATTAAGTTTATAAGTAGGCATACAACATTATACACTCTCTGGAAATTTATATGAATTTTTGTGTAAGGATTATATGCAGCAAGTAATGCATTTATCTATCACTACTAATGTCACCCCACAGAAAAGAAATGGGAGAAACAGTGTTTTGAAGTTTTTTCACAGGGATTAGAGGAGATGCACCAAGAGCTATCCAAGGATGGTGAAGACCATAAGCTTGGGGATGTGAATACAACCCCACTGGAGCAACACACTCTCGGTTTGCACACGTCTAACTTCTGTTTTTCGATCAATACACTTTATCGCATAAACTTGGAGCGTCTTTTATTTGCTTGTTATGTTAGTTTAGTTTTTGTTTTGAGACCACCACTATCATTTTTATATGAGAGAGCTACTGGAAGTTTGGGTTGAATAAAGTTGGATGCTAAATAAAATATTGGGATAGGGATGTTTAAGTTGATTTAAAAAGATACATATAGTTGCATAATTCATATGTTTTTAATGAGTGTCAATTTGCAAGTGTTTTATCAAGAGCTATTTTATATTCATGTTTAGATGCTGAATGTTACTTTACTTGGTTTAACATGGATTGAGTAGTTCTATGGACACTTGTGCATGCATTTAGACGGTCAACTTTCTCCCTTTTGCTAGCCCAAAAATCCCAACAAGTAAAAACTTGTTTTCCAACACCTTCAACCAAAGTTTTTCCAGTGAGTCCACCATATCTACCTATTAGCTTTATGCTATTATGAGTATGTTTATCATCTTACTTTGTATTATCTATACCTCTGAATTAAAATGCTTATGTTATTGATTGTTATGGGAAAATTTTGGTTAAATAGCTCTCACACCTTACTATTGCACTTAATAAACATGAACCATTGTGATTAAAATTATGAAGTTGTGAATTTGACAAGAGTCTTGGTTGCTAGTTAGCCCAAATGTGCTGTCACATGGCAAGCTTTCAACATTGCACTAAATTATATCTAGTTGATATCATGTACTTTTGTTTATGGATGCTTATCATGGTGCCAAATAAATGTGGAAATTTAGTAGGTTTAAGTAGTTGTATAAATGGCTAGAGAGATACCTGTGCCGCTAATCTAAGCCATGCTGTCATGGTGGAAATTTACTTACATGCTATATGAACCTTCAGTGATACACCTCACAATAAAAAGCTATACCAATAGTAAATAAAAAGGGTGTTGAGATTGTTCCTTATATTTATTTTTCTTGTCATTTTGACATGGGCTTGTTCCATGTCCTGTGACAAGAGGTACCCCAGTTGACCCTCTTAATGATGCTATTATACAATGCTTTTACTTTAACTTGCTTTGTTTCCCAAGTTGAGTAACACCATGGTGTAGGTACTCATATTCAAGGGGCATGAAACTTTCAACCATTGCTTTGTCAAGCACACTACTCATAATTGCTTTCACTTTAAACTTAATCATTAAAAATGCTATGATAAGGGGTAAGGAGAGCTTGATACCAATGATACCACATTGCAAACATTAACTTAAGTAGAAGCATTTGGAAGTTAGATGAGACTTGTTCATGTTTTTACCTCTACTCATTTATATCTATCCAAAGTGTCCACCTTTTATATTCAGTTTTATAAGAGTACTCTATGACCATTATAGGATATTTTTACTTTTTATTATGCATACATTTGGTCCATGGTACTTTCTTCTATGTTACACTTTGTGAATTATCATTGAACATCCTTGCATTGAATATTTGATATCACTTTCTAATCTATCTTGCATATTGCTATTCCTTTGAAGAATGAATCATTTTACTCTATGTAGCAATAATAATCATCTTTTATATCCTTGTTAGTATTTAAATACAAAGTCCATGTTAGTTTTATCACCTTCATACTCTAGGATGAGTATAGGTTAAGCTTGGGGATGTTGATGCATCTAAAATGCATTCATGAACTCGGCATTGAATTACTTATATTTCAATCATATTTGCATCATATAAGGGTTATATCATTGTTTTCTATAGATTTTGGGAATATTTCACAGTTTCCCTATTTATCTAGAATTAACCCTGCTCTGGCAGAAAATCCTATTTTCTATATTTTTGAGTTTCAGGGACCCAAACGACGTCCAAATGACATGAAAATTTACGGGGATCAATTTTTGGAAGGAAGAAGGCATATGAGCGAAGGAGGCGAAGAAGTGGAGGCCCGAGGGCCAAAACACATAGGCCCACGTGGCCAGATTCCCTGGCCGTGTGGGACCCCTTGTTTTGGGCCTCGTGGCTCCGTTGCCGTCGATCCTTCTTCCCGAAGCTTCCTCTTGACCTAAAACCGACTATAAAAATAGTCCCCCAACGTTTTCTAGAAGAGAGCGCCGCCAAAACACAGAAACACCGAAACAGAGAACTTGAGCTGCAGATTGGAGGGGGGAAACTCCGGCGGGGTGCTGCCGGCGTGGTCTCCATCACCCCCAACAACATCTCCACCGTCTCCATGATGAAGAGGGAGTAGTCCACCCCTGGACTATGAGTTTGTGGAAGTAACTTATGTATCTATCTCTCTCTCTTGAGCTTCACTAATTAGCACCGTATGAGCTGCCGAACATGATTACAGTCATATATGTAATTCCTTTGTGGTGGATCTCTTTATGAGTTAATATATGTTTAAATATTGCAATTGTTTTGTTTCAGTTATGAAAGTAGATGCATATTATGTACCCCGTTCTTGTCTACTTGTTTTGATCAAGCTTGTTTATGAGAGCATGTGTGGGGGAACGTGTGCATTAGTTGGAGTAATGAGGGGGTGGCTAGTGCGGTGAAAGTGAGAGAAGTTCCGCGATCCACTTGGTTATTCCTTCCTTTCTTTGTTGCCTCACTAGGGATAAGCTAAAATACCATGCTACCAGAGGTGTGGGTGTGACCATTGCCACTTCTCCATGACTAGATCTAGCATGTTCTTATTTTAACTTCATGTCATAAAGATTAAAGCTATGCTCTGATTTATCTTAATACCGAGGTGCTAAGATTTAGTTCACATCTTGGTGGAGTATAATAGAGGTTAATAACCAAAAGATCTCTATGTTAGGATGTGATGCCCATATAATTAGTAACTTGTCATAAAACTTTGTGTTGCAATCTCATATGTCAATTCCTATGTTCCATTGTCTACCACTTTATTAAAGAGAGAGTGCATTTGTGAAACCATGAACCCCGGTCCGTTTTTAATCATAAGAAACACCTTTCCAACAACTTTTAAGAATTTTCCATTTTCTGCCATTTAAAAATCCGAAAATATAAAAACACTTTTAAATCTTGCATTCACAATACAAAAACCAAAATATCATCCATCATTGTTTCCACCATCCTTGCACATTTATTTACCACCATTGCATATTTATTTCTTGTTTTGCATTTGTTTTATTTTGATATCATTCTCACACCTTGTGCTTGACAACCACTTGGTGAGGTTGAGGGCACAAAACAATTTGCTTTGTTTGTAGGTTCTCAAGGGAAGGATTAGAAGATAAACCTTTCACTAATGATTCCCCGAGAGTTCGATATTAAACCCTCGAGTCATCCCACGTGGGGAAATCGTCTTTCCTATACTATACACTCTGCGCTTGGAGTCTCAACCTAACCATATTGTTTTAACGCAGGTAACTGCGCCAAGAAATTTTCTGGCGCCGTTGCTGAGTTAAAGGCCATCAGCCGCCCCTACCCCTCGGGCACCCCCTCGGTCTCCTCCGACGCCTATAAAATCATCCCCGATGTAAGAACCCTAACCCCCGAAGGATTTTCACAAATACGCAACAGAGTTCCGCCGCCATTGCCGACAAGTTTCGGGGGTCAGATTGATCCCGTTCCGGCACCCTGCCGGAGGGGGGATCGACCGCCGGAGCCATCTCCATCAACACCGCTGCTTCCCGCGATGAGGAGGGAGTAGTCCCTCACCAGGGCTGAGGCTTATACAAGTAGCTATGTGGTTATCTCTCTCTCCCATGATGTGATCTTCGTTGTGATCATGAGCTTTGTTGATATAGTTGAATACATGATGTTTCCCTTTGTGTAATGGATATGATGTTGCTCAAGTGGTGTTATTTAGTACAATTTCCGGAGCCACCGTTGTGATCATGGTACCTCGGTGACAGGATGGGTGCCATATGTGACTCTATGGATAATAGATTGGAAGGATCTGCATCATGAGTTTGTTCTTTATTTGTTGGATTGAATAGATCATGAGGTTTCTTGATGCTTGTGTTATTGAAGAAAGAGACTATTCAAGAAATAGGTTCTGGTGCTTGTTAGTACTATCTTTGGATGCAGATAGTGACAGCATCAAGTGTCCATAGATGTGGAATACGAACTTTAAGGTGTGCTTTTCGTAGCCGTACGCAATTCTCGTCCTATTTGATCCACAAAAGAATGATCTCCGAGTAACGTCTACCATGCATGTGTTTTTGTGGGAATTATCATGTGTTTAATTATGTTAATGATGTTGAGAGTAGTCACTAGTGAAAGTATGAAGCCTAGGCCTTGTTTCCAAGCATTGATACACCGTTTTTAGTAACTTTTGTCACTTGTTTGCTTGCTACCATTTTTATTACAGAATTACAAAATCACCTTTTACCATCCATATCACTTGCATTTTACCATCTCTTCGCCGAACTAGTGCACCTATACAACTGACAATTGTATTAGGTGTGTTGGGGACACAAGAGACTTCTTGTATCTTAATTGCAGGGTTGCTTGAGAGGGATATCTTTGACCTCTACCTCCCGTGGATTGGATAAACCTTGGGTTACTCACTTAAGGGAAATTTCCCGCTGTCCTACAAACCTCTGCGCTTGGAGGCCCAACAAGTCTACAAGAATAGAAGCGTGTAGTAGACATGAAGCTAATTTTTGGCGTCATTGCCGGGGAGGTAAGGTAAGCGGCACTCACACTCCGGCAACTAAGCTCTTTTCTAGCGCCGTTGCCGGGGAGGTGAGCGCTTGAAGGTATCTTCTTTAGATTTTGCAATTATATCTTTTTGTTTCTTGTTTTTATTTCACTAGTTAAGCTTAATGGAAAACAATAAAAAAATTAGAGAGCTTTATAAACTCTATCTTGAAATTGGTCATGATGCTTTTGAAGAGAAAATTAAAAAACCTATGGAACTTTATTTGCATAACAATCATGCTAGTAGCAATGTTATTAGTATGATTTCTTTGAATGCCATTGTTGCTAATGCTATGGAAAATTGCAAGCTTGGGGATGCCGGTTTTGATGAATATGATCTTTTTAGTCCCCCAAGCTTGAAGGAGGAAATTTGCTTTGATGATACTATGCCTCCTATATATGATGATTATTATGATGATTGTGATACTTTCAGTCCACCTAATATTGAGGAAAAAGTTTATTATGATTATGATATGCCTCCTATTTATGATGATTACAATGATAGTTATGATAGTTTTACTCCCACTATTACTAATGAGAAAGATTTTACTTATGTGGAGAGTAATAATAATACTTTTATGCATTTGAATCATGAGAAAAATGCTTTATGTGATGGTTATGTTATTGAGTTTTCTTATGATTCTACTAAAAGTTATTATGAGAGAGGGAAGCATGGTTATATAAATTTTCATCTTATGAAGTTTCCCCTCTTTGTGTTAAAGGTTTTAATGTTGCACTTGCTTTGCCCTCCTATGCTTAATGCTTTATGCTCCAATGATTTATTTTCTTACAAGATGCTTATGCATAGGAAGAGAGTTAGACTTAAATGTGTTTGATATTTACTTCATGATGCCCTCTTTTGCGTTTCAACTCTAATTCTTATGAGAGCATCATTAAAATTATCATGCCTAGCTAAAAGGCTTAAAAGAAAAGCGTTTGTTGGGAGACAACCCATCTTTTACTTTCAGTTTGCTTTTTACTTTTCTTGATTCTTGAAGTTGTTGCCTCTGTAGCAACTTCATTATATATTTTTCTTTTGGTTTTTTGTGCCAAGTTTAGCCTCTAATGCATTGAAAGTGCGAGGTATTGTTTTACTGTCCAGAAACAGATTTCTGTCCTTCACTCTTTGAAAATCCAAATATTCTCTGAATTTTATATTTTTCTGATATTTTTAGACAGCAAGCCTGATACTTTTATCTATCTTTCGTTAGTTTTGATTTTTCTGGTTTAAGCTACAGAAGTGCCTCGATAAATTCAATCTTTACAGACTGTTCAGTTTTTGACAGATTCTGCTTTTGATTTGTATTCATCTTTTTACTATCGTCAAATGTGACACTCTTGAGGAGTGCCACATTGAGGCCTAGTAAACAGTAGCTAATGCCCAATAAAGTTATTTGCAATTTGTCTTGAGTTGAACACATGTGTATTTTTAATTTATGATCACTAACCCTCTAATCAGTTTATGAGAAGTTTTGTGTGAAGGGAGTTTTTAAGTTCCAAAGGAGATGATAATGAACAAATTGAAGATGGATCGAAGATCAAGCTTGGGGATGCCCCCATGGCACCCCCTCTAAATATCAAGAACCATCAAGAGTCAAAGCTTGGGGATGCCCAAGGCATCCCCTCATCTTCATCGACTATCATAAGGTCGTCTTCGTTGAGCTTCGTTTTTATCACTTTACATATTATGTGCTATGCTTAGAGTATCTTTTTACTTCCATTTTTCTTTGTTTGTTTTCTGGTCATACCTTTGTTGGATCCTAGCTTTATTTGTGTGGGAGAGAGACACGCTCCGCTTTTTCGTTTGAATACTCCTTTGCTTCGCTTATATCTTTTTGAGTATTCTTAGCTACTGTCTGTTTGCTAGTAAGCTCTCGTTTTTAGCTTTTATCTTGTTTAGAGCTGCTAGTTGTTATGTTAAACTCTCATGTTCTTCACTTATACTTGTTGGAGAGTTGTTGCTTGAATTGTCAAAGCGACAAAATTTTGTTTATATGATATTAGAATAAAATGAAAAGCCTGCATAGTCTTGTAGATCATTGTGTGGATACTTGATGCTTCTCAATTGTTTTGAGATGTTAAGTTGAATGCTTAAACTTGCTGGTTATTTGAGTGGAATTGATTAGTAAAGAAATATGGTTGAAAGCTTGAAATTGTGTGGTTTTTCGCAGTTGTTAATTCATAGAGCTAATCTTTCCATCAAAAGAATTGTTTGGTCAACAAGGGAGACGGTGTAGAGTTTTTATGGTTATGATTGGTAAATGTCTTATGTTGTTCTGTTACCGGTTATCATTAGATGTTTGCTTCAAACACCCTTTTTTGCTAAGCCTAAAAATTCGTACTGAGTGTATGGTTCACTCGTGCATCCAATCCCCAAAGCCAAACTTTCTTGCCAGCTGAGTCCACCATATCTACCTATGCATGGTATTTCTTGCCATTCCAAGTAAATTTGTCATGTGCTACCTTTAAAAATTCAAAATACTTCTTTTTGTGCCTCTATTTTTAAGCTCATGAGGGAGCAGTAGAGAGCTAGATATAACTTGTCACGAGCAAGGTCATTTCCCCCCTTTCACCCGGTGTCGATGGATTACGTCTTCACTTGAATCAACCCGAGAGCAGCTTAAGCAAAATATAAATATAACTCACCATTCTCCTCCGCGCAATGCAAATCTGAGAAATCAGCTCAAACATTGGACAGTGGTGAAACCAAGGAGAAAGAAGAGCGTACTCGCTCCTCTAAAAACCAGCTGCTCTCATAAGTCTAAAAAACCTTGCTTGTTATGAGGGACTAGATAGCTTCTCTGTTTTGAAGTCATTGACAAAAGCATGCATACCTCAAAATTGTTTTACTTCTGTTTTAAAAATAAAAAGTTCTAGCACATGACTAATCCCTACTTCCCTCTGCGAAGGGCCTTTCTTTTACTTTTAATGTTGAGTCAGTTTTCCCTTTTTCCTTCTATCTCCATAAAAGCAAACATCTAGTGTTGACCCTGGGCATCGTTGAGCATACTGCATTGTCAAGATTAAACATGAATCTTTATATTGACTTTATCTATAAGATAAGTCGTTGGAAGTTGAAGCTTTTTGCTAATTATTACATCTTCCTTTATGTTGATTCTCAAACACTTTTGTCATGGAATTATTATCTTTGTGGATTAGTCAAATATGTTGATCACATTGTTTTCATGTCTTTAACATACTATTTATGAAAGGTTTTGCTTGAATGATTCAACTTGTTTATTCATTGCTTTCTTGCTATCAATTATAGACAATTGTTTTGTATCTCTTCATTCACATCCTATGCTTTACATTACTATCTTGATCAAGATTATGTTGGTTGTATGTCTCATAAAAAAATATTTTGTTATCACTTACCTACTCGAGAATGAGTAGGAGTTAAGCTTGGGGATGCTGATACGTGTCAAACGTATCTATAATTTTTGAGTGATCCATGCTTGTTTTATGTCATTGTCACATGTTCTTGCCATCTTATTATATCATTTTAATGCATTTTATTGGACTAACCTATTGACAAGATGCCCAGTGCCAGTTCCCTGTTTTTGTGCTGTTTTTGTTGCAGAAAGTTACTTCTAGAAATATTCTCGGAATTGGACGAAAATTTAGGAAGGTTTTTTATTGAAGAAATAAGGGACGGAGCCAGAAGGGCAACCCCGGGAGGGACCCACAGCCCAGGGTGGGTGCCAACTGTCGTTGGTATAAACCGACGGTGAAGATACGGGACTACGTACAGGCGGACATCATCGATGTGGGTTAGTAGACGAACGATACGGGAGACAATATCTGTACAGCTTCGGGACCCGAGAAATATCATCCGGTAATATCCCTACGTGCTGTTTGTGGCTAGGTCTTATTCCTCGCATGGTGGAAGTCGCCGATGAGGAAGCTACTCTATTGTGTAGGTCGGGAGTTGAGGCTCTAGGTCCTCTGTTCTCTCTCTTGGATCTAGCTTGTGTCGAGCATCGGGCTTCTACCCTCTAGCTCGTTGTGGTTCTCTCTGATTGTCGGGCTTGTTGGATTGTTGCTCTCTTGGTGCGCCTTGCCCCTCCTTATAAAGGTGGAAGAGGCCGGCTTACAAGTTGAGTCATTTTAGGACACGGCTAATCTATTGCAAGTCGGTAAGATGAGTCCTTATCCTAATCTTATTTGTGGAGTCGGCCTGCTGGGCTATCCCCTGATGGGCCACGTTAATCTTTCATGCTGGTACCCGTGTCCCATATCCACGACAGAACGTCAGGCCGGGGAAGTCGTAGGGATCGCCGTCCGCCAACGCCTTCAGCACGGTCTTGACGTAGTCCCCCGGCGCCGACCACGCCGGTTCCTTCTCCTTCTTGATGGTAGCGAGGGCGGTGCCGGGCTCGAGCTTGGGCTTGACCAGGCTGGAGGAGCTGCGCGGCACGGGCTCGTTGAAGACAATGCCGCGGCTGCGCGCGCGTGGTGGCGCCTCCTGGGGCTCGTTCTTCACATGGAAGAGTGGCATCGCCGGCGTGCGTGGTGCCGAGCCGGCTGAATGCGACGTGACGAAAGAGGAGGAGGAGTGCATCCTCCTCGGCATTCACGAGGAGCCGCGGCGGCGCCTATAGCGGGGTTGTTGCCGCCTCGATGTGGCCGAGGACGAACAGGAGCATGCGCCCTGGCACGCCCCACCAGGTCTTCCGGCCGGCGGAGTTGCCACGCCCCGGCGACGCCTCAGGGGGGCCGCGATAGTCGTTGAGCTGCTGGTCGTGCCGCTCAGTGAAGAACGCGTTCCAGGTAATGTTGTTCTCCGCGTCCCAGACGGGGTTGTCCCACTGCTCCGGCGTCATGGCTTTGCGGAGAGCGTGGATCTCCCCGAGCCTGTCCTCACTGGTGGGGATGAGGGGCACGGCGAGCCCCATCTGGCTCGGATACTAGGAGCCGGGCACGCACATGTCCGGCGACACGGGGTAGCTCGCCTCGAAGAGGAGGCGGGCCTCGTCATCACGGAGCCAATGGCGTCCGAAACCGTTCGCCGCCGCACGTCGCTGGGGAAGCGCTCCGCCATTACTCGTGGGAGGGTGCGACTTCTTTGTTGGGCGGCGGAGAAAAGCTCTAAGTGCGGTGCGGTTAACAACGAAGCGTGGCGGTGCGGTTAAATAGCAGCGGGTGCAGTTAGTGTGGCGCGCCGTAACTCCGCCGCGTGGCCGATTTGACTCAACGACGGTACTCCTGACCGGCGGCATGGAGCACTATTGCGACACGGGAGACGAGGCGATGAGAACGACAAAGCAGTGAGTCACTACCAGGGCGGGCCTGCCAGAAGCTTCACGCGGTTTTCCCTCCATTTCACGCCACTTTCTTTTCCTCGGCACCCCCCGGGCGGAACCCGGCGCGTTGGGTTCAGCCTGGGAACGCCGGATAACTTTTGGGCCAAATCCCACGGAAAACGAGGTTCTAGGGGGAGACTGGGAGGAAAATGCCCACCGGCGGAAAAAAAAGTGGAAAAAATTGGTCCTGGGGCTCTCGGGGGTGGGGGGGGGTGGGGGGCTGGAGTTGCTCTCAGGGCATGATGTTTTGATCCGCTCAGGATAGGACGAGGTCGGGAGGGTTTGGGCAGGGGCGAGTTCCGCTTCGGGTTAATCGAACACCCGGTTACGGATGGGCCGGGAACTGATCAGGGCCGAACTCATCCACGTGGGTTGACAGGGATTTGGCCTCATTCCTCGCCGGGCTGGGGCTAACCGAACGAAGCCTCAAGGGGATTCTTATTTGTTCAGGAAAAAAGGCGGATTCTCTTCATCTCTTCTCTTCCATTTCAAGCTTTCAAGTCAATCTCGTCTTTCAGCCACCGAGTGTCTCCCGCGAGTTATATTTTTATTGTGTGCTATTTGTGCACCATAAATTGTAATGAGTTTGAACGATTTGTGCAATGCTTGAGGACAGATACACACCCCCTTTTGTACTGCCAAACGTTGCTAGAGAGGACTATATTTTTTTCCAATGGGATTGTGAGGACCCCTCTGTAGGCCAGTGGAAAGCTGCTCAGTTTAGTCCCACCTCGCCTAGTGGAGGAGGCCACACCTAGCTTATAAGGGAGAGATTCCCTCCTCCCTTCAGTCCGGGTTTTTGCGATGGAATGGGCTCTCACTGGTAGTTGTGCTGTGTGCGCATAAACTTCTGAAACTAGGCTAAGTGCTGGGCTAAATCTAAGTGGACGCTAATATTTGGTATCAGAGCCAGCATCGCCATGCCCGCCTGGGGGCTTCCTAGGGGGATGGAATGTGAGGACCCCTCTGTAGGCCAGTGGAAAGCTGCTCAGTTTAGTCCCACCTCGCCTAGTGGAGGAGGCCACACCCAGCTTATAAGGGAGAGATTCCCTCCTCCCTTCAGTCCGGGCTTTTGGGATGGAATGGGCTCTCACTTGTAGTTGGGCTGTGTGCGCATAAACGTCTGAAACTAGGCTAAGTGCTGGGCTAAATCTGAGTGGACGCTAACAGGGATGATGAGTACATGACCTGCATATGTGGCTGGATAAAATAGCAGAGTACTGAGAGTAGATACAAACTGGAAAGTCAAAATGGAGCCCGGGCTCCACGTAGCCCAGTATTCCAAAATAATAAATTGAAATCGATATTCTAAGTTTCAAATTTTTTTAAAAAATAAATACTTGGAACTACAAAAGCCAGAACCCCACACACACACACACTGGTTCTGGAACTGCATATTAACCACGTAGAATGATGGGTGTATGTCATAGGTTTTGCGCTTGTGTGCCTTAGCCTGGTTAGGAACATGAGTCTACTTAACCGCCTTGCTGGTGGTGTAGATTTTACCTGAATTTCTCGTCCACCACGTGGTAGATCGGGAGGCTTATTACTTGGCGTGAGAAAGGATACCATGGAAGTGTTGACTAGTTCGGATGGAGAATTTCATATCAAAGTCCATATCCGCAACAAGGTTGACAATTTCACATGGAGCCTAGTCAATGTATATGGAGCTGCCCAGGATGAGCACAAGCCTGATTTTCTCCGGGAGTTGGTTAATCTTGCAAAGCACAATCCTTACCCTATTATCATAGGGGGCGATTTTAATTTGCTAAGATTCCCGCATGAGAAGAGCAGGGGTCGTTTTGACAATCACTGGCCTTTCTTGTTCAACGTTGTGATTGATAGCCTTGATTTAAGAGAGATTTCAATGGTTGGGAGGCAGTTCACTTGGGCTAATAGCCTCCCAGAGCCTACATATGAAAAACTAGACCGCGTACTGATGGACTCGGATTGGGAACTTAAATTCCAATGGTCTCAGTACGGGTTCTAGAACGTATTGAGGCGTTGTCAGATCATGCTCCTATACTATTAGCCACGGGAATTACTAGACCGCAATGCAAACGTCAGTTCAAATTTGAACTGGGATGGTTGCAGCGGGAGGGTTTCCTTGATTTGGTCAAGATGGTATGGGAAAGACCGGTCGTTGGCCACAGTGCGATCCAAAGGTGGAATAATAAATTGCGGGCATTACGCAAACACCTAAGTGGTTGGGCTAGGTTTACGGCTGGTCAGTTGAAAGAGGAGAAGCTTCGACTGTCATCTATTATTGATGATTTAGAGGCTTTTGCCGAGGTTCGAACGCTGTCCACGCAAGAGATTAAATTAAAAAAACCAATCCAATGCGGAGATGGCTGGTCTTCTTCGTGAGGAGGAACTCAAATGGTACCAACGATCAAAAGCCCAATTTATTTTGGAGGGAGATTCGAATACGAGATTCTTTCATAGTCTGGCTAATGGCAGACATATGAAGAAACGTATCCATTCTCTTTCTCAGGATGAAGGTGTGATTGAAGGCCATGAGCAGCTGAAATCCTACATCGCGAAGTATTATAAAAATCTGTTTGGCGAGCCTGAGGAGGGTAATTTCTCCATGGACGAAAATCGAACAGATGATATCCCTCAAGTTTCCGGTGAGGAGAATGCCCATCGTACTGCCCCTTTTTCTGAAGAGGAAGTTAAGAAGGCAATCTTTCAAATGGAACACAACAAAGCCCCAGGTCCGGACGGCTTTCCAGCGGAGTTCTATCAGACCTTCTGGGAATTAGTCAAATCGGATCTGCTTGAGTTGTTCGGTGCTCTGCATTCTGGACAGTGTCGGCACAGTGGAAACCAGGGTACCACGGGCCGGCCTGCCAGGGCCCACAAGATTCTTCGGATGATTTTCGCTAAGGACCAGGCTCTCCAAGCCTGGCGAGCTTCGCGAGGATTTCTCTCCTCGCGAAGGGTTTTCCTCCTCGCCAAGGGTTCTCTCCCTTGGCGAGGGATCGCCCCTCGACAAGGCGTCTCCGACGCCGCCCGCAATTCTACTAAGGACCAAGCCGAAGGGCTTGGCGAGGCCTTTCGCCTCGCGAAGCGCTCTCCTCGTGAAGCCATCTCTGCCCCCGCGCAGAGCGCACATGGACTCTGCGCCATGTGCAGAGTGACGCGCGTGCCTACACGCGGTGACGACGACGCCGCAGTTGCCGTTTCCATGTATAAAGCAGTCAACAAAGCGGAGCCAAGCAAAGCGGACAACGAGTATTGCCTCTTTGGTGACAAGGGAACAGTCTGCAGCTACGCTCCAAGGACGACGTCACCGTGGGCCACCTCCCACCTCGGCAAGCGCCAGCTCCCGGTCCAGCTGGTCGGTGCCCCTTTTCAGCTTTGGTGACGCCGTTCCCCTGCCGTGGACCGCGTCCACGAGCTTCACCTTTATGGTAGACCTCACCTTTACGGTGCACCGCGCCTCCTCCTTCGTCGCCATGTGGTAGCCCTTCCCGCCCAAATGTTTGGGCAGAAGAGGCCCAGGACGCCTATAAAAGGAGGAGGAGCACGCCCAAGCAAAGGGTTCGATTCCTCACTGGGTTCGACCTCTGGTGGCTGGCTCTTCACCTAGGAGCTCCGAAGAAACCCTAGCCATTGTTAGCCACCTCGAGCTCGACAAGCTCTCTCCTTGTACTGTAAACTCTCCAAGCAGTGCAATACACCATAGCAGGACGTAGGGGTTTTACCTCCACAAGAGGGCCCTGAACCTGGGTAATACCTTGTGTCAATCTCTGCAGTGTCGTCCGCCGCGAGCCTGACGAGCACCGTCGCCGGAGCACGTTGTGGACTGTTTGACTCCGTGTTCAGCCCCTTACACGATACCTTGGAGACACCCCTAGTTCCTGGGGACAATCTCCGACATTTGGCGCGCCAGGTAGGGGGCTGAGGCGCGTCTTCATCCTCGACACAGCCATGGCCGGTTCTCGTGCCGAACGTCTCGCTCGCCGGACGGCTAGCGCCGCCACCGCTCCCGCAGGCCGCCCGCGTGGCCGCCCGCGTGGGGGCTCTGCTCCGGAGCGCCGTGTCGACCCCGAGCCCCGCGTCGAGCACCCTGACGACGACGACATCGACCACGCTGAGGACGACCTCGGCGAAGAGGAGGCCTCCTCCCTGCCCCCGTCACGGGACCGTGCTGCCTCCTCGCTGGGCCGTCCCGCGCCCAGCCCGGCGACTGCGCTCCTCATGGCGCAGGAGCTGCTGCAGTACCGCCCCACGCCGGCGGCTCAGGAGGGCTGACTCAACCGCGTTGCCGAGCTCATCGGCGTCGCTCGCGCCGCGGTACCCGCGCCGTCTCGTTCCCTGGTTCCCTCTGCGCTCGTGGGAGACGTGGCGCACGGCGCACCTCCCGCGCCTCCTCTCCATCCCGCACCCGCTCCAGCTCCACCGGTTGCACCGCAACCTGCTCCAGCGGGGGCTCCTCCTCGCGACGGCCGCGCTGCATCGCACGCGTCGTCGCCGCATGACTGCCAGATCGTGCAGCGAGCCCCTGAGGACGCACGCGTGAGCATCGAGCGCGGGCAAGAACGCCGCAACCGCGCCGTCCAGGACGTCGCCACCGCCGGGCGCCACCTCTGCGCCACTCTTGCCAACGACACGGTCACCTACGGCACGACGGCCGCGTTCACTCGCAGCCTCCGTCGCGTCGTCTGGCCGGTCAAGTTCAGGCCGGACCTCCCTCCGCGCTACGACGGCAAGAACAACCCCCTGGAGTTCCTGCAGCTCTACTCTTTGGCCATCCAGGCCGCCGGGGGCGACGACAAGGTCATGGCGAACTGGTTCCCTATGGCCCTCAAGGACTCTGCGTCCTCATGGCTCACCAACCTTCCCGCCGAGTCCATCAACTCTTGGGAGGAGCTCTGCCGGTGCTTTGTCGCCAACTTCAAGGGCACGTACGAGCGCGGCCTCACCTACAACGACCTCCGCGCCGTGCGCCAGAAGCCCGGCGAGACCCTCCGCAAGTACATCCAGCGCTTCAGCCAAGTGCGCAACAAGATCCCCAACGCCACCGACGCACAGGTCATTTCGGCCTTCCAGGCTGGGGTCACAGACGTGCGGATGCTCGACAAGCTCGGCATCCACGACAACATCACCACCGTCGTCAAGCTTTTCGACTTGGCGGACAAGTGCGCCAAGGCTGAAGAGGGCCGCTTGTTCGTCAAGAACGAGCCAGGGGACCCCGCCGAGGGGTCCAAGAAGAAGAAATCCTCTGAGAAGCGCAAGACTACTGCAGTCCTCGCGGCAGAGCCTGACGCCAAGCAGTCTCGCCAAGCTGCTACTCCAGCCGCAGGACCTGAGAAGAAGGATGATCGTCCCTTCTGCATCTACCACAACAGGCACTCTCACGCCACCGAGGACTGCTTCGACATCAAGAGGCTTCGCGAGGCTCGCGAGGCTCGCGAGGCAAACGGAGGCCGCGGAGGCCGCAGCAGCCGCGGGGGGCGACGCTGGAACAAGAACTACAACGACAACTACCAGCAGAACCCCCAGGCCAACGCTGCCCAGCCCGCAAACGACAACCTGCCTGCCGAGGCTGGCGAAGGCTACCAGGTGCCTCGCGGGGCAGCTTGTATCCTTGGCGGGGCTCAGGCCCCTCGCTCCAACCGTCACTTCAAGCAACTCGCTCGCGAGGTCGTGGCAGCCCTCCCGGAGTCGAGGCCTCCAGGCCCCTCAAGTGGTCCCAGTGCCCCATTACTTTCGACGCCGGCGACCACCCCAAGTCTACTTCAACCGTTGGCACTATCCCGCTGGTCTGCACTCCCACCATCAACAACATCGCCGTCTCTAAGACGCTCATTGATGGGGGTGCTGGCCTCAACGTCATCTCCGTCGAGACATTCGAGAAGCTGCAGGTGCCCTACGAGCGGCTCATGCCTACCAGGCCCTTCTCGGGAGTGACAGAGGGTCTCACCACCCCTCTGGGGCAGGTGAGGCTCGCCGTCACTTTCGGCACCCAGGCCAACTACCGCACCGAGCTGATCGACTTCGACGTCGCGCACATCGGCCTACCCTACAACGCCATACTCGGCTACCCCGCCCTCGCCAAGTTCATGGCGGTGACCCACCACGCATACAACCTCGTCAAGCTCCCTGGCTCGGGTGGCACCATTGTCATCCGCGGCGTGGTCTCGGACGCCCTGGACGCTGCGCAGGCGGCCTACAAGGCTGCCGCGGTGGCGTCACCCGCCGACGAGGACGAGGAACCCCTCCCGAGGCCCCCCGCGAAGAAGAAGCAGCTGTTCTCCCAGGAGAAGGCCGCGACAAAACAAGTGTCTCTGGAGGCAAGTGGCTCGGGGCTTGCGTCACCATCGGCGCCAACCTGCCTCCCAAATAGGAAAGCGCGCTCGTCGCCTTCCTCAGGGCAAACTCTGACATGTTCGCCTGGACACCGTCAGATATGTCCGGAGTACCGAGGGAGGTGATCGAGCACCACTTAGCCGTGTGCCCAAACGCACGCCCCGTCAAGCAAAAAGCGCGGCGCCAAGTGCCAGAGAAGCAAGACTTCATCGTCAAGGAAGTAGACAAGCTAAAGAAGGCCAGCATCATCAAGGAAGTGGTCCACCCCACTTGGCTCGCCAACGGTGTGGTCGTCCCCAAGCACACCGGAGGGAGTCGCCTCTGCATCGACTTCACCGACCTCAACAAGGCCTGCCCCAAGGACCCCTATCCCCTCCCGAGGATCGACCAGATCGTAGACTCCACCGCCGGCTGCGCACTCCTCTGTTTTCTGGATGCCTTCTCTGGTTATCACCAGATCAAGATGGCGAAGGAGGACGAGGAGAAGACAGCATTTCTCACCCCTTGCGGTGTGTTTTGCTACGTCTGTATGCCCTTCGGTCTGAAGAACGCTGGCGCCACTTTCCAGCGCCTCATGAGAATCGCCTTGGGAGCTCAAATGGGGAGGAATGCAGAGGCCTACGTCGACGACATCGTCGTCAAGACTCGCGAGAAGGACACGCTCATCCAGGACCTCGAGGAGACCTTTGCCAACCTGCGCAAGGTCAACATCAAGCTGAACCCCGCCAAGTGCGTCTTCGGGGTCCCTTCAGGCAAGCTCCTCGGGTTCCTGGTATCCCACCGCGGCATTGAGGCCAACCCCGACAAGATCAAGGCCATAGAGCAGATGCAGCCCCCTCGTCGCCTCAAGGACATGCAACGCTTAGCGGGATGTATGGCCAGCCTTGGCCGTTTCATCTCCAAGTTCGGCGAGAGGGCGCTGCCATTTTTCAAGATCATGAAGAGGTCCGGTCCTTTCAAGTGGACCCCCGAAGCAGCAAAGGCCTTTGAGGACTTGAAGAAATACCTGGCGAGCCCACCCATCATGGTCGCCCCACGCCCTCGCGAGCCTCTGAAGCTGTACCTTGCAGCCACTCCTCAGACGGCAAGCGCGGTCTTGGTGGCTGAAAGAGAAGAGCCAGTCCTCGACAAGCAGAACTCCACCTCGCCAAGCCCAGAACCCCCCGACAAGGAAGCAGCCTCGTCAGGCCCCCAGCCCCAAGAAAACCCCGCCAAGGACTCCACCGAGCCTGGGGAGGAGCCAGCCACTGCCTCACCAACGACTACCCTCGTCGAGCACCCCGTGTACTTCGTCAGCACAGTGCTGCGGGATGCTCGCGAGCGCTACCCGATGCAGCAAAAGCTCCTCTTCTCGCTCCTCATCGCCTCCAGGAAGCTGCGCCACTACTTACAGGGTCACCCCATCAAGGTGGTCACCTCATATCCCCTGGAGCAGGTCCTGCGCAACCCGAACGCGACAGATCGTGTCGCAGGCTGGGGCATTGAGCTACAACCTTTCGAGCTGGAGTTTGACACCACCAGGGTCATCAAGGGCAGAGTGCTGGCTGATTTCATGGCCGAATGGACGGACACGCGCAAAGACGAAGAGCTTCCAGAGGAGGAGGTCACAACCTCAGGAGGAACGACACCAAGCCACTGGACCATGCACTTCGACGGCGCCTTTGCGGCCAGGAGTGCAGGGGCTGGCGCCGTTCTCACCTCACCGACAGGCGACAAGCTCTACTACGCCGTCCAACTGTGCTTTAAGGACAGCGACAAGGTCTCCAACAACATCGCTGAGTATGAAGGCCTCCTCGCCGGGCTCAAAGCCGCCATCGCCCTCGGCATCAAGTACATCCTCATCAAGGGCGACTCCCAGCTCCTCGTCAACTTCTCCAACAAAAGCTACACGCCTAAGGACACCTACATGGTGGCCTACCTTGAAGAGGTACGCAGGCTGGAAAAACACTTCAGGGGCATGGAGCTTAAGCACATCCCACGGGCAGAAAACCAAGAGGCAGATGAAATTGCTCGGCGAGCAGCAAGAAGAGAAGCCCAGAAGCCTGGAGTGTTCGAGGAGAGGCTCACCAAGGCCTCAGTCAAGCAACCTGTGGTCAACTTCAGCATCGACGAGGAGCTCCCACCTGCCCCACCGAGCGGAGCACCAAACTGTGGGTTGCCCTCGGGCGATCGCTTGCTGCTGACTCTAGTACAACAAGACACTGGTTGGATCGACGAGATCAAGAACTACCTGCAGAACCGAGCCCTCCCCGAAGACGACGCAGAAGCCGAGAGAATTGCTCGCCAGGCCAAGTCCTATTGCCTCCACGACGGGGACCTGTACCGAAAGCGACCCAATGGGGTTGCGTTGCGGTGTGTCCCTGCCGAGGAGGGCCGCCAGCTCATCAATGACATACACAGCGGCGAGTGCGGCCACCACTCTTCCTCGCGCACCATTGCAGGCAAGGTTTTCCGGAGTGGTTTCTACTGGCCCTCAGTGCTTCAAGATGCTGCCGAAATCGTCCAAACCTGCGACGCATGCCAATTCCACGCCAAGCAAATCCACCAGCCCGCGCAAGGACTCCAGACGATCCCGCTCTCCTGGCCGTTCGCGGTCTGGGGGCTGGACCTGCTGGGACCCTTCCCGCGAGCGCTCGGGGGCTACCGCTATCTCTACGTCGCCATCGACAAATTCACCAAGTGGCCTGAGGTGGAGCCCGTGCGCACCATTCCGGCGAAATCGGCGGTAAAATTCATAAGGAGCCTGGTCTGCCGCTTCGGCGTGCCCAACCGCATCATCACCGACAACGGCTCACAATTCATCAGTGGCGCCTTCAAGTCCTACTGCGGCAGCATCGGTGCCCAAATCTGCTACGCCTCGGTGGCGCATCCACGAAGCAACGGGCAGGCCGAGCGAGCCAACGCCGAGGTGCTCAAGGGCCTCAAGACGAGAAGCTTTAACCGCCTCAAGGCCAGCGGCAAGCATTGGATCGATGAGCTCCCCTCGGTGCTCTGGTCCATCCGCACCACGCCGACAAAGCCAACTGGTGAGACGCCGTTCTCCCTCGTCTATGGCGCTGAAGCCGTCCTCCCCAGCGAGATCACTCATGGCTCTCCGCGAGTCTTGGCCTTCAAGGAGGCTGAGGTGGACGAACTCCGCAACGACGACCTACTGCTGCTTGAAGGGCTCCGCCGCNGGAAACCGGGTACCACGGGCCGGCCTGCCAGGGCCCACAAGATTCTTTGGATGATTTTCGCTAAGGACAGGCTCTCCAAGCCTGGCGAGCTTCGCGAGGTTTTTCTCCCCTCGCGAAGGGTTTTTCTCGTCGCCAAGGGTTCTTTCCCTCGGCGAGGGATCGCTCCTCGACAAGGCGTCTCCGACGCCGCCCGCAATTCTGCCAAGGACCAAGCTGAAGGGCTTGGCGAGGCTTTTCGCCTCGCGAAGCGCTTTCTTCGTGAAGCCATCTCTGCCCCCGCGGCAGAGCGCACATGGGCTCTGCGCCGTGTGCAGAGTGACGCGCGTGCCTACGCGCGATGACGACAACGCCGCAGTTGCCGTTCCATGTATAAAGCAGTCAACAAGCGGAGCCAAGCAAGCGGACACGAGTATTGCCTCTTTGGTGACAAGGGAACAGTCTGCAGCTACGCTCCAAGGACGACGTCACCCGTGGGTCACCTCCCACCTCGGCAAGCGCCAGTCCACTGTCCAGCTGGTCGGTGCCCCTTTTCAGCTTTGGTGACGCCGTTCCCCTGCCGTGGACCGCGTCCACGAGCTTTTACCTTTATGGTAGACCTCACCTTTACGGTGCACCGCGCCTCCTCCTCGTCGCATGTGGTAGCCCTTCCCGCCCAAATGTTTGGGCAGAGAAGAGGCCCAGGGCGCCTATAAAAGGAGGAGGAGCAGCCCTAGCAAAGGGGTTCGATCTTCGGTGGGTGCAGCTCTAGTAAAACCCTAACCCTAGATCTGAAGATCAGCAAGTAGCCATTGTTAGCCACCTAGAGCTCGACAAGCTCTCCTTGTACTGTAAACTCTCCAAGCAGTGCAATACATAGAAGCAGGACGTAGGGGTTTTACCTCCACAAGAGGGCCCTGAACCTGGGTAATACCTTGTGTCAATCTCTGCAGTGTCGTCCGCAGCGAGCCTGACGAGCACCGTCGCCGGAGCACGTTGTGGATTGTTTGACTCCGTGTTCAGCCCCTTACACGATACCTTGGAGACACCCCTAGTTCCTGGGGACAATCTCCGACATTTGGCGCGCCAGGTAGGGGGCTGAGGCGCGTCTTCATCCTCGACACAGCCATGGCCGGTTCTCGTGCCGAACGTCTCGCTCGCCGGACGGCTAGCGCCGCACCGCTCCCGCAGGCCGCCCGCGCGGCCGCCCGCGTGGGGGCTCTGCTCCGGAGCGCCGCGTCGACCCCGAGCCCCGCGTCGAGCACCCCGACGACGACGACATCGACCATGCTGAGGACGACCTCGGCGAAGAGGAGGCCTCCTCCCTGCCCCCGTCGCGGGACCGTGCTGCCTCCTCGCTGGGCCGCCCTGCGCCCAGCCCGGCGACTGCGCTCCTCATGGCGCAGGAGCTGCTGCAGTACCGCCCCACGCCGGCGGCTCAGGAGGCCTGGCTCAACCGCGTTGCCGAGCTCATCGGCGCCGCTCGCGCCGCGGCACCTGCGCCGTCTCGTTCCTTGGTTCCTTCTGCGCTCGTGGGGGACGTGGCGCACGGCGCACCTCCCGCGCCTCCTCTCCAACCCGCACCCGTTCCGGCTCCACCGGTTGCACCGCAACCTGCTCCAGCGGGGGCTCCTCCTCGCGACGCCGCGCTGCATCGCACGCGTCGTCGCCGCATGACTGCCAGATCGTGCAGCGAGCCCCTGAGGACGCACGCGTGAGCATCGAGCGCGGGCAAGAACGCCGCAACCGCGCCGTCCTAGGACGTCGCCACCGCCGGGCGCCACCTCCGCGCCACCCTTGCCAACGGCACGGTCACCTACGGCACTGACGGCCGCGTTCACTCGCAGCCTTCGTCGCGTCGTCTGGCCGGTCAAGTTCAGGCCGGACCTCCCTCCGCGCTACGACGGCAAGAACAACCCCCTGGAGTTCCTGCAGCTCTACTCTCTGGCCATCCAGGCCGCCGGGGGCGATGACAAGGTCATGGCGAACTGGTTCCCCATGGCCCTCAAGGACTCTGCGTCCTCATGGCTCACCAACCTCCCCGCCGAGTCCATCAACTCCTGGGAGGAGCTCTGCCGGTGCTTCGTCGCCAACTTCAAGGGCACGTACGAGCGCGGCCTCACCTACAACGACCTCCGCGCCATGCGTCAGAAGCCCGGCGAGACCCTCCGCAAGTACATCCAGCGCTTCAGCCAAGTGCGCAACAAGATCCCCAACGCCACCGACACGCAGGTCATTTCGGCCTTCCAGGCTGGGGTCACAGACGTGCGGATGCTCGAGAAGCTCGGCATCCACGACAATATCACCACCGTCGTCAAGCTTTTCGACTTGGCGGACAAGTGCGCCAAGGCTGAAGAGGGCCGCTTGTTCGTCAAGAACGAGCCAGGGGACCCCGCCGAGGGGTCCAAGAAGAAGAAATCCTCTGAGAAGCGCAAGACTACTGCGGTCCTCGCGGCAGAGCCTGACGCCAAGCAGTCTCGCCAAGCTGCCACTCCAGCCGCAGGACCTGAGAAGAAGGATGATCGTCCTTTCTGCATCTACCACAACAGGCACTCTCACGCCACCGAGGACTGCTTCGACATCAAGAGGCTTCGCGAGGCTCGCGAGGCAAACGGAGGCCGCGGAGGCCGCGGCGGAGGCCGCAGCGGCCGCGGGGGCGACGCTGGAACAACAACTACAACGACAACTACCAGCAGAACCCCCAGGCCAATGCTGCCCAGCCCGCAAACGATAACCTGCCTGCCGAGGCTGACGAAGGCTACCAGGTACCTCGTGGAGCCGCTTGCATCCTTGGCGGGGCTCAGGCCCCTCGCTCCAACCGCCACTTCAAGCAACTCGCTCGCGAGGTCGCGGCAGCCCTCCCTGGAGTCGAGGCCTCCAGGCCCCTCAAGTGGTCCCAGTGCCCCATTACTTTCGACTCCGGCGATCACCCCAAGTCCACTTCAACCGTTGGCACCATCCCGTTGGTCTGCACCCCCACCATCAACAATATCGCCGTCTCTAAGACGCTCATTGATGGGGGTGCTGGCCTCAACGTCATCTCCGTCGAGACATTCGAGAAGCTGCAGGTGCCCTACGAGCGGCTCATGCCTACCAGGCCCTTCTCGGGAGTGACAGAGGGTCTCACCACCCCTTTGGGGCAGGTGAGGCTCGCCGTCACTTTCGGCACCCAGGCCAATTACCACACCGAGCTGATCGACTTCGACGTCGCGCACATCGGCCTACCCTACAACGCCATACTCGGCTACCCCGCCCTCGCCAAGTTCATGGCGGTGACCCACCACGCCTACAACCTCGTCAAGCTCCCTGGCTCGGGTGGCACCATTGTCATCCGCGGCGTGGTCTCGGACGCCCTGTACGCTGCGCAGGCGGCCTACAAGGCTGCCGCGGTGGCGTCACCCGCCGACGAGGACGAGGAACCCCTCCCGAGGCCCCCCACGAAGAAGAAGCAGCTGTTCTCTCAAGAGAAGGCCGCGACAAAACAAGTGTCTCTGGAGGCGAGTGGCTCGGGGGCTTGCGTCACCATCGGCGCCAACCTGCCCCCTAAGTAGGGGAGCGCGCTCCCGGAGGAGCAACACTCCGTCATCAAAGAAGAAAAATTCCTGGCCACGCCAGTGTAATGAACACCTATTCCAGGTCATTCTGAACCTTTGCGCATCGCGCCAGCATGTTTTGCGACTTCGGCAAAGCTGTTATTACTATTTATTCTCGCTCGTATGATCCCTCCTGTGTATCTCACGAGCGGGGGCTAGCAGGGTGCCATGCCACGGGAGCATCCCGGCAGCGCCTAAAACCCAAGGGATCCGAGCTCTGAACTTGCGGGTCAGCCCTCATGCATGTCAACTCCCAAGGAGCTCTGAACTAATGGGTCAGCTCCCGCGCACGTCAACTCACCAAGGATCACCAAAACCTTGGTGCTTGTTCTCCTCGTGAGACACACATGAAGGAACCTACGGGCTCAAGTTTTATAGCTATCTATTGCTCGTGGGTATGCCTATCTGTCCAAGTGCAGGAAACAAGCATCAGGCACCCTCTCCAAGGCAACAACGCCTCGCCAAGGCACCAACACCCTCTCCAAGGCGGAAACGCCCCGTCAAGCTAAGTACAAAGACTTGGTAGAATTTCCTCTTGCTGATTTTTTGCCCCTCGAGTCTCTTTTCTCTCTCCCACGCCTCATGGGCTGCTTGCACGTCAAAGGGGAGCCCCAAGCATCGCGCTTCGCGGAGCTCTTACTTCTTGAGGCCTCACGCACCCCCCGGACTTGTGGAGCACTGACTCGCACATACCGAAGCGGCGGTGGTGTAGCGCTAAGAGAGGGTCCTAAGACGTAGAGCGAAAAAGACATGAAGGGAAAAGACAAAAGTCACCCAAGGGACATTCACAAGCACGTTCCAAAGCTAAAAGCAAGTCTTTACAAAAGTTATTACAACCAAAATACCACGGTAATGTGCCTCATACGCGACCAGCTACAGGAAGGAGTTCAGGCCGTCGCGCCTCCCGAGGTCCCCGCTCCATCCGCGCCAGCTCCTGTTTCCAGGGCACCTCCCTCGCCGTCGCCTTCGTCTTCATCGACCAAGACTTGGTCGTACTTCTTGGCGAGCACCTCGGCGGCCTCCCCCGCCTTGATGCGGATCTCGACCGGCTCCATCACGGCCTCGAGGTTGAACGAGGGCCAGAGCTTCAAAAGGTTGCTGAAGACGCGGCTGATGGCAAGGACGAGGAGATCGCGGCTCTCCGCCACAACGCGCTCGTCGAAGCGCTTCGCGACCTTTTCAATCTCCTCAAGGAATTGCCCGAAGAATTGCGTGTGCGCTGCCTCGTCGTCGATCCCTCCGGAGGGAAGGTGGGGGACCTCGATCCTCAGGTCGTCCCCGATGGCGTTCGCGCGGCGAACCAACTCGTGGAGCATGAGCTGGCGCTGGCGCGTCATGGCCCGGTTGTGCCGCGCGGAGTCCTGCGCTTGCTCTGCGCGGTCCGCGGCCGGCCCCACCTGTTGCTGGAGGTCGCTCAGGTCAGCCTTCAGGGCGGCAATCTCCTTCTCCGCGCGAGCCAGCGCCTCCTGGGCGTGCTGAAGGCGGGAGGTCAATGCCCTCTCCGACTCCTCGAGCCCCTCGATCTGATGCAGGAACTCGTTGCGTTTCATCGTGAAGCGTTCTTCCTGTTTCGTGGCCTTGGCGTCATAGTCATTGGCGAGGCTCTCGCGGATGCGCTCAACCCTGGCGTCGGCCTCATCCTGGGTCCTTTTCTGCTTCATCGCGAGGTCAGCGTTGGCCTTGTCGTGGCGCTCCTTGCGGGTGGCCTCGCTCCTGGCCACTGAGTTCTTGCGCTCCTGCAGCAGCCCCTCGCGGGTGGCCTGCTCCTCCTCCAGACAGTGGACCTGCTCTTCGCCCCGATCCAGCTCTTTCTCCCGGAGGGAGAGCTCTTCCTAGCGCTTCTTCAGCTCGGTCTCGCAAGGCGTTAGCTGCCCCTCGCGGGCGTCCAGCTGCTCGCGCAGCTCCCTCAAGATGGTCCTCGCGGCCTCGGACTCGTTGGCGAACTTCTCTTCGCGCGCCGCCAGCTCCTGGTGCCTGGCGGTGGTGTCTGTCTCCAGCGCCTCCCGGGCAGCGTCCAGCTGGTCCATGACCTCGGCCGCCTCCCGCTTGACGCTGTCGCGGGTCTCCTTTGCGAAGCGCATCGCTTCTTCGCGCGCCACCCTTGCCGCCGCGTCCTGCCGGCGACACATTTCCACCCGCTCGTGGAGGAGGGCCCAGGCGTCGGCAAGCCTCGCCCGCTCCTTCTCCCTGGCGAGATCTTCCTTGGTGAGCTGCGCCGCCAGCTCGTCAAGTGCCCGCCGCGATTGGCGGAAGACAACGTCGCGGCGAACCGCGCGAGGGCGCGGCTCACCCAGCGCCAAGACCCCTGCATCCTTGTGGGGCGCAGAGGCCTCGACGCTTGTCGAGGCGCCTAGGGCATCCTGCCCCGAACTTGTAGCGGCCCCCGCCGTGGCGTGGGGGCTTGTGGGGGCGTCTCCCTCGCCGCCCGCATCGAGAGCCCTCAGGGGGCTGGGCATCTCCTCGCCCCTGGCCCCGTCGCTCGGGGGCTCCAGAGGCGTCTCTGCCTCCCGCTCTTCAGGGGCGCTCCTCGCCCCCTCCGTGGTGGCCGCGTCTGCCGTGGCCGCGGGAGTACCTGCCCTCCTTGTGGGAGCCTCCCTTGCTGCTGGGGGCGACTCCGCGATGATCTCTTCGTCCACCTCCTCTTCTTCCGCGCGGTGCTCCGCCGCGGGAGGAGTAGCCGCCCGAGTAGGCGGAGGCGTCGCCAACTCAATCACCTCCTCCACACGGTGCTCGACCGCGGGGGGAGAGGCAGCCCTAGCTGGAGGCGACGCCGCCTCTTAAATCATCACCACCTCCACGCGGTGCTCACCCGCGAGAGGAGCTGACTCCTGCTGCTGCCCGACAGCCGCTTGCCGTGGCTCGTCAGCCGTATGCTGCAGCTCGACGGCCGCCTGCTGCGACTCGTCGGCCACAGGTGTCTCGGCGGTGCAGGCGATCTCCCCGAGCTTGCGGAGACGCCGTTTTTTCGGCGCCGCGGGTACGCTGAAAAAACACAGCCAAGCAAAAATCCTTCAGGAGGGGATTCGCAGAAGCAAATGCTGAAAGGAAAGGAAAGAGCCAAACTCACTCGTCGACCTCTCTCCACACCCTCTTCTTCCCTTTTGGCGGCTGGAGAGTGCTCGCTCCGGCCTGCTCATGGGGCGCCGCTACCTTTTCGCGAGGAGCTTCCCTCGTGGCGACCCTGGCGTCCCTGTCATGAAGGACCTTGGTGTGAGGCTCGCGGTGTCCTCCCCCGCTGCTGTCCTCCTCCTCTGCGGGGCGCTGGGAGCGAACCACGCGGATGGCGCCCCCGTCGTCGCTGGAAGAGATCTCCTGGAGGTCCTCGCCGGGCGGCGCGTTCCTTGAGCCTGCGTCGCCCCCCGAGGGGTCGGCACCCCTCGAAGCCTCATCGTCCCCGGAGGGGTCGGCACCCCTTGAAGCCTCGTCCTCCTCGGGCCCTTCGTCCTTGTCTGGCTCCAGCGCGTCGCCCTCCTGCTCTTGTTCCGCCGCCCACGGATTGCGGCGGGGCCCGACAAGCCTCGCGGGCTTGATACCCCATTCGTCGAAGTGGGGCAGGAGCTTGCGGGCTTCGCGCACTCGCTCCTCTGTGTAGGCGAACAGCGGCAAGGCGTCGTCGTTTCTTGGCGCCGGAATGGACGTCGTGGCGAAGAGGACTTTCATGATCCGCTTCATCTCGTCCGGAGTGAAGTCGACGGGGCTGAGGCGCATCCTGTCGTCCGGGCCCGAATAGGTCCACATCGGCTTCGAGTGCCACTGGAGAGGAGCAATGCGGCGCGAGACGAAGTCCGTCGCCACCATCCGGCCGGTGAGCCCGGCCTCGCGGAGCACCTGAATACGCTCGTATACTGCCTCGAGCTTGGGACCCTCAAATTCACCGCTCGCCCAACGCGCCCACTTCCTCGGGGGCGCCGCGGGAACCTCCAGGTGGCGGTTCGACGACTTGGTGCCGACGAAAACCCACTTCTCGCGGAACTTCTCCACCTTCTTCGTCACCTCGGTGATGGCGTTCTCACCCTGCCATGCGATGGGGATGTACCCTTCACTCCTGGCGGCGGCGATGCGGAAGGAGACGCATCCAAATCGTTCGTTCGACTTGGTGCTCCGGAGGGAGTAGAAGCTCCGGAAGAGCGCCACCGAGGGGCGGACACCGACATACACCTCGCAGAGGTAGGCGAAGATGGCGAGAATGAGCACGGAGTTTGGATGAAGATGGAGCAGCTGGATTCGGTATGCCTCAAGGACCCCTAGGAGAAAACTGGAGAAGGGAGGAACGTAGCCGGCAAAGGGTGTGTGGAAGAAGATGGGGTGGAACCCCACGCCGACCCTGCTGCTGCCGGGCGCTATGTTGGTGGCACCGAGCTCGTGGGTGTTGGAGGCCACCAGGAGCCGCACCTTGGAAACCGCCGCCGCGCTGATAAGGGACTCAGGCATTGTCCCCTGGGGCGCAGCGCCCCGCGCCGCCACCGGCGCAGCGTCCCGCGCCGTCGCTGCTGACGAGCTCGCCTGCGCGGTGGCCTTGCCCTTCAAGTCGGTGGCTGCTTTCTTGGGCGCCATTGGTCGCCGGAGAAGAAGAAGAGTACTCTGGAGATTGGAGCTCTCTGGAGAGATTGGAGGCGTGGGGAGAAGTGTGCGGAGGAGTTACGGGAGAAGTAATGGGTGCCGCCTGCGCGCCCAGGCTTTATTGACCAGCACTCGAGTCGTGGCGGGCCCCACCACGTCGCCCGTTGGAGCCGAGGAGGTCGAGGCCGCGGGTGCAACCGCTGCGTGACACGTGTCGCGGCCCTGCCAGGCATCTTTGGCCCCTCGACGCTTCGCCTTCGTCCATGGGCCTCGGCGTGCCCATCGCGGGCCCGGGGGCTACTGTCGGCACAGTGGAAACCAGGGTACCACGGGCCGGCCTGCCAGGGCCCACAAGGTTCTTTGGGTGATTTTCGCTAAGGACCAGGCTCTCCAAGCCTGGCGAGCTTCGCGAGGTTTTCTCCCCTCGCGAAGGGTTTTTCTCCTCGCCAAGGGTTCTTTCCCTCGGCGAGGGATCGCTCCTCGACAAGGCGTCTCCGACGCCGCCCGCAATTCTGCCAAGGACCAAGCTGAAGGGCTTGGCGAGGCTTTTCGCCTCGCGAAGCGCTTTCTTCGTGAAGCCATCTCTGCCCCCGCGGCAGAGCGCACATGGGCTCTGCGCCGTGTGCAGAGTGACGCGCGTGCCTACGCGCGATGACGACAACGCCGCAGTTGCCGTTTCCATGTATAAAGCAGTCAACAAAGCGGAGCCAAGCAAAGCGGACAACGAGTATTGCCTCTTTGGTGACAAGGGAACAGTCTGCAGCTACGCTCCAAGGACGACGTCACCGTGGGTCACCTCCCACCTCGGCAAGCGCCAGTCCACTGTCCAGCTGGTCGGTGCCCCTTTTCAGCTTTGGTGACGCCGTTCCCCTGCCGTGGACCGTGTCCACGAGCTTTACCTTTATGGTAGACCTCACCTTTACGGTGCACCGCGCCTCCTCCTTCGTCGCCATGTGGTAGCCCTTCCCGCCCAAATGTTTGGGCAGAAGAGGCCCAGGGCGCCTATAAAAGGAGGAGGAGCACGCCCTAGCAAGGGGTTCGATCTTCGGTGGGTGCAGCTCTAGCAAACCCTAACCCTAGATCTGAAGATCAGCAAGTAGCCATTGTTAGCCACCTCAAGCTCGACAAGCTTTCCTTGTACTGTAAACTCTCCAAGCAGTGCAATACATAGAGGCAGGACGTAGGGGTTTTACCTCCGCAAGAGGGCCCTGAACCTGGGTAATACCTTGTGTCAATCTCTGCAGTGTCGTCCGCAGCGAGCCTGACGAGCACCGTCGCCGGAGCACGTTGTGGATTGTTTGACTCCGTGTTCAGCCCCTTACACGATACCTTGGAGACACCCCTAGTTCCTGGGGACAATCTCCGACACCGGTCCATCTTTTTACATTGCTTACAACCTCATTTACTTGCTTTTAATCATCATTAATCCTCTGGTCACTTTTCATATTTCATCATACAATTAACCGCTTTGTTTTCTATGAGACCGGAAAGATTGACAACCTTTCCGCCATTGGGGGCAAAGTATTTTGGTTGAGTGTGTGCAGGTCCACGTCTATTGAAGGTTAAGCGCCAGAGATCTTCAACATTCACCTCGTTGTTGATTTCAAAGTCCTACTGGTTCGATAAACCTCGGTTCGTTAAACGAGGGAAAACTGCTACTAGCTGCAATTCCGCCTTCGCTTGGGGCACCACCCAACTTATTTTAATACAGCAGCAAGCTCTTTTCTGGCGCCGTTGCCGGGGACTTTGGAGCTACAGCAAGGGGAGTCTCATACTCTCAATCTCTTTACTTTGTTTTTGTCTTGCTTGCTTTATTTCTCGTTTAGTTTATTTTCCTGTTTCAAAATTTTAAACCCCAAAAAATTAGTGTAGTCTTTATTCCTGTCTTGTTATTTTATCTTATCGTTATGTCTTTTACCGAAAACACCAAGTTGTGTGACTTTACTAGCACTAATAACAATGATTTCATATGCTCTCCAATTGCTCCACCCGCTACTAAAGCGGAATTTTATGAAATTAAACCTGCCTTGCGAAATCTTGTTATGAAAGAGCAATTTTCTGGTGCTAGTACTGATGATGCCGCCTCTGATTTAAATAACTTTGTTGAATTATGTGATATGAAAAAGTATAAAGAGGTAGAAAGTGACATCATAAAACTGAAACTTTTCCCTTTCTCTTTGAGAGGGAGAGAAAAATAATGGTTATTGTTTTTGCCTAAAAATAGCATTGATTCTTGGATTAAATGCAAAGATGCTTTTATTGGAAAATATTATCCACCTGCTAAAATCATACAACTAGGGAGTAACATTATGAACTTTAGACAATTTGATAATGAACATGTTGCTCAAGCTTGGGAGAGAATGAAATCTATGGTTAAGAATTGTCCCACGCATGGATTAACTATGTGGATGGTTATCCAAACTTTTTATGCAGGTTTGAATTTTTCTTCAAGGAACCTTTTGGACTCGGCCGCGGGAGGCACCTTCATGTCCACAACATTATGTGCAGCAACTAAACTCTTGGATGAGATGATGACAAATTATTCACAATGGCACACTGAACGAGCTCCAAGTGGTAAGAAGGTAAATTCTATCGAGGAAATCTCCTCTTTGAGTGATAAGGTTGATATGATTATGTCTATGCTTGCTACCAATCAGTCCAATATTGATCCTAATAATGTTCCACTTGCTTAATTAATTGCCCAAGAAAAGGATCAAGTTGATGTTAATTTTCTTAATAGAAACAACTTCAACAATAATGCTTATCGAAATAATTTTGGTAGTAACAACTATAAGCCTTATCCTCATAATAATGGCAACTTTTATGGTAAAACCTATGATCAAGGAATTAGTAATAGTAGATTGGATGAAATAGAGAGGTCTACCAAAAAATTCATGCATGAACAATATGAACAAAATAAAATTTTCTCTAGGCAGATGAATGAGAATTCTTTTATATTAAAAAAATATAAAAGATCAACTTGGTGAGTTAAATAAAGAAATCTCTAAACTTCAAACAAGGCTTTTTAATACTGAAGCTTGCATTTCAAACATATCCCAAACTCAAGCTACTTTGATTAACCGAATGGCTGCCAAACCTAAGTTAGTTGCTCCTACTGAAACTGATGCCTTTGCTATCCTTAAAACTGCTGATACTCCTGTTGTCTCGACTAATATTGATGGAGATTACAAAGCTTTGAATAGATATGAGTGCCCTACTGATCCTAAAATTTTTGATACAACTCCTAGCTCGTTTTCAAAGGATCATGGAAAACTTGAAAAACTGGATAGTCTAGTCTCTAAAGTAGACGTTCTTGCTCATGATATTGAAATTTTGAAAATTAGAACCACTCCAAATCAAAACAAACATACTGAATCTTTAAATGCTATCTCTATTCAAATTAATGAAAATAAAAGGATGATGGCTCTCTTGAAAACTAGGTGGGCTAGAGAGGCTGAAGAAGATAGAATTGCTGAAATGAATAGGAAAACTGTTAAAGTTTATACTATCCAAACCACTAAAGAGGATCCTCCTAGTTTATTTAAAGATGATGAAATTGATTTTGATAATTGCAATCTTACTGAAGTCATTAAGTTCCTACAAAAACTTGCTAAGACACCGGATGCTAGTAAAATAAATCTTGCCTTTACCAAACACATTACCGATGCTCTTATCAAGGCTAGGGAAGAAAAATTTAAGCTTGAAACCTCTATCCCTAGGAAGTTAGAAGATGGTTGGGAACCCAGTATTAAGATGAAAATAAATGACTTTGATTGCAATGCTTTATGTGATCTTGGTGCAAGTGTCTCTGTTATACCTAAAAGTTTCTATAATATGCTTGATTTAAATCCTTTGGAAGAGTGTTATTTAAATGTTCATCTTTCTGATTCTTCTAAAAAGAAAACTTTGGGTAGAGTTGATGATGTCCTTATTGTTGTTAATGATAATTATGTTCCCATTGATTTTATTGTTATGGATATTGAGTGCAATGCTTCTTGTCCTATTATTTTGGGAAGACCGTTTTTGAGAACTGTTGGTGCTATTATTGATATGAAAGAGGAAAATATAAGGTTTTAGTTCCCCCTTAAAAAAGGGATGGAACACTTCCCTAGAAAGAGAAAGAAGTTTCCTTTTGAATCAATCATAAGGTCAAGCTATGCTCTTGATGTTGCAAAGGCCTCCGAAAAAACTTCATATTTGGCATTGCGCCTAGCTAAAAGGCGTTAAAGAAAAGCGCTTGTTGGGAGGCAACCCATCTTTTATTTTCAGTTTGATTTTTTCTTTTCTTGAGTCATGAAGTTATTACCTCTGTAGCAACTTTATTGTATCTTTTTCTTTTGGTTTTTTGTTCCAAGTTTAGCCTCTAATGCATTGAAAGTGCGAGGTATATTTTTCTGATAATTTTTGAAAGCAAGCCTGATGCTTTTATCTATCTTTCGTTAGTTGTAAGTTTTTTGATTTGAGCTGCAGAAGTGCCTCAAAAAATCGATCTTTAACGACTATTCAGATTTTGACAGATTCTGCTTTTATTTTGCATTTGTCTCTTTACCATCGTCATATGCGATACTCTAGGGGTAGAGTGCCACATTGAGGCTTAGTAAACAGTGGCTAATGCCCAATGAAGTTGTTTGCAATTTGTCATGAGTTGAACACATGTGCATTTTAATTTATGAGCACTAACCCTCTAATCAAATTATGAGAAGTTCTGTGTGAAGGGAGTTTTTAAGTTCCAAAGTAGAGGAATATGAAGAAATCGTGGATGGAACAGAGCTCAAGCTTGGGGATGCCCCCATGGCAACCCCTCCGAATATCAAGAACCATCAAGAGTCAAAGCTTGGGGATGCCCAAGGCATCCCCTCATCTTCATCGACTATCATAAGGTCGTCTTCGTTGAACTTCGTTTTTATCACTTTACATATTATGTGCTATGCTTGGAGCGTCTTTTTACTTTCAGTTTTGTTTGTTTGTTTGCTGGTCATATCTTTGTTGGATCCTAGCTTTATTTGTGTGGGAGAGAGACACGCTCCGCTTTTTCGTTAGAATACTCTTTTGCTTCGCTTATATCTTTTTGAGTATTCTTAGCTACTGTCTGTTTTCTAGTAAGCTCTCGCTTTTAGCTTTTATCTTGTTTAGAGCTGCTAGTTGTTAAGTTAAACTCTCTTGTTCTTCACTTATACTTGTTGGAGAGTTGTTGTTGAAAAATTGCTTGAATTGTCAATGCGACAAAATGATGTTTGTGTGATGATAGAATAAAATGAAAAGCCTGCATAGTTTTGTAGATCATGGTGTGGATACTTGATGCTTCTCAATTGTTTTGAGATGTTAAGTTGAATGCTTAAACTTGCTGGTTATTTGAGTGGAATTGATTAGTAAAGAAATATGGTTGAAAGCTTGAAATTGTGTGGTTTTTCGCAGTTGTTAATTCATAGAGATAATCTTTCCATCAAAAGAATTGTTTGGTCAACAAGGGAGACGGTGTAGAGTTTTTATGGTTATGACCAGTAAATGTCTTATGTTGTTCTGTTACTGGTTATTGTTAGATGTTTGCTTCAAACACCCTTTTTGCTAAGCCTAAAAATTCGTACTGAGTGTATGGTTCACTCGTGCATCCAATACCCAAAGCCAAACTTTCTTGCTAGGTGAGTCCACCATATCTACCTATGCATGGTATTTCCTACCATTCCAAGTAAATTTGTCATGTGCTACCTTTAAAAATTCAAAATACTTCTTTTTGTGCCTCTGTTTTTAAGCTCACGAGGGAGCAGTAGAGAGCTAGATATAACTTGTGAGGAGCGAAGTCATCCCCCCCCCTTTCACCTGGTGTTGATGGATTACGTCTTCACTTGAATCAACCCGAGAGCAGCTTAAGCAAAAAATATAAATATAACTCACAATTCTCCTCCGCGCAATGCAAATCTGAGAAATCAGCCCAAACATTGGACAGTGGTGAAACCAAGGAGAAAGAAGAGCGTACTCGCTCTTCTAAGAACCAGCTACTCTCACAAGTCTAAAAACCTTGCTTGTCATGAGGGACTAGATAGCTTCTCTGTTGTGAAGTCGTTGACGAAAGCATGCATACCTCCAAATCATTTTACTTCTGTTTTAAAAACCAAAAAGCTCTAGCACATGACTAATCCCTGCTTCCCTCTGCGAAGGGCCTTTCTTTTACTTTTAATGTTGAGTCAGTTTTCCCTTTTCCTTCTATCTCCACAAAAGCAAACATCTAGCATTGACCCTGGGTATCGTTGAGCATATTACATTATCAAGATTAAACATGAATCTTTATATTGACTTTATCTATAAGATAAGCCGTTGGAAGTTGAAGCTCTTTGCTAATGCTTACATCTTCCTTTGTGTTGATTCTCAAACACTTTTGTCATGGAATTATTATCCTTGTGAATTAGTCAAATATGTTGATCACATTGTTTTCATGTCTTTGACATACTATTTATGAAAGGTTTTGCTTGGATGATTCAACTTGTTTATTCATTGCTTTCTTGCTATCAATTATAGACAATTGTTTTGTATCTCTTTATTCGCATCTTTTGATTTGCATTACTATCTTGATCAAGAATGTGTTGGTTGCATGTCTCATCAAAAATTATTTGTTATCAGTTACCTACTCGAGGACGAGTAGGAGTTAAGCTTCTGGATGCTGATACGTCTCAAACGTATCTATAATTTTTGAGTGATCCATGCTAGTTTTGTGATATTATCACATGTTTTGACTGTCATTTATATCATTTTTATGCATTTTGTCGGACTAACCTATTGACAAGATGCCCAGTGCCAGTTCCCTGTTTTTGCTGTCTTTTTGTTTCAGAAATTTACTTCTAGAAATATTCTCGGAATTGGACGAAAATTTATGAGGAATTTTTACTCGACGGAAGGCACCAGGACACCAAAGGGCAGCCCTGGGGGCCACCCACAGGCCAGGGGCGGTATCCTGCCGCGGCCTGGGGGTCACCTCCTCGGCCCCCTCCGACGCCTATAAATTGCCTTTTACCCTAAAAACGTCGAGGCGGCCATTATTTTCCAGAAACTCGACCCCGACGCGCCGTCACCGAAAACCCTAGTTGGGGTCCAATCTGAAGCTGATCCCGGCACTCTGCCGGAGGGGAGATCGATCCCGGAGGGCTCTTCATCGCCATGCCTTCCTCCGGGATGAGTTGTGAGTAGTCTCACATTGGACTACGGGTCCATAGCAGTAGCTAGTTGGTAGTCTCTCTCTTGTGCTTCATGTCTTATGATCTTGTGAGCTGCCTAACATGATCAAGATCGATTATTGTAATGCTATGTGATGTGTTTGCTGGGATCCAATGGATTATGAAGTTATGTTCAGATTGTGCATGATTCTTATATGGGTAATTTATGTTCTTGCATGCTCTCCAATGTGCGTAGTTACTTTGGCCAAGTGATTGTGTGTATCTCCAAGAGAGGGTATTTATGCTAGATAGTGGGTTCATGCCCTCTTTTGTTCCTGGGCACGAGTGACAGAAACGTCTAAGGGCGAGGTTGTGCTGTTGCTACTAAATGTAAAATAGCGGTGTTAATGTCTCTTTTGATATTAGTATTGCTTACTTCATGCACTTTACTTAATGCAATTGTCTGTTGCTTGCAACTTAATACCATTGGGTGACAGGCTGGATAGCGATCCCACGGTGGACTTTTTAGACAAAGACGCAGTTGGACTCAACGGTCTTTGTTCCTTGTCGTGATGCCTCCATAAATATTATCATGTCCTTTTTGTCATAGCTAAATTGGGTTTGTGTCATGATCTTGTCAATTGCCTAGCTGTAATTCGTTCACCCATCACATGCATATTGTATTTACTTGAGAGACTCTACTAGTGAACCCATGGCCCTCGATCCATCTTTTACATTGTTTACAACCTCATTTACTTGCTTTTAATCATCATTACTCCTCTGGTCACTTTTCATATTTCATCTATTTCATCATACAATTAACCGCTTTGTTTTCTACGAGACCGGAAAGATTGACAACCTTTCCGCCGTTGGGGCAAAGTATTTTGGTTGAGTGTGTGCAGGTCCACGTCTGTTGAAGGTCAAGCGCCAGAGATCTTCAACATTCACCTCGTTGTTGATTTCAAAGTCCTACTGGTTCGATAAACCTCGGTTCGTTAAACGAGGGAAAACTGCTACTAGCTGCAATTCCGCCTTCGCTTGGGGCACCACCCAACTTATTTTAATACACCAGCAATGGGTTGCCTCCCAAGAGCGCTTTTCATTATAGCCTTTTATCTAGGCTTGAGATTTTAATTATGCTGTCATATGAATAAAAATTGAAACACAAAAGAGAGCATCAAGAAGCAAATGTCAAACACTTTTAAGTCTAACCCACTTCTTATGCATAGGCATCTTGTAGGAGAATAAATCATTGGATCATATAGCATTAAACATTGGAAGGCAAAGCAAGTGCAAAATTAAACCCTTCAACAGAAACAGGGGAAACTTCATAAGATAAAAAATTATATAACCACGCTTCCCTCTCTCATAATAACTTTCAGTAGAATCATAAGAAAACTCAATAACATAACCACCACATAAAGCATTTTTCTCATGATTCACATGCATAAAAGTATTATTATTACTCTCCCCATAAGTAAAATCTTTATTATTAGTAGCATTGAGAGTAGGACTATCATATAGAACTTGGACATGATAGACTAATTGTATATTAGAAAGATGATGCTCAATAGGAGAGTAATAATTATGACAAATCTCGTAAGGATGATTAAAATTATTCTTTATGGCATAGTTATCATCACAATAATCATCAAAAACTGGAGGCATAATATCATCATAAGCAAGGGGATAGTCATCTTTCCAAGCATATATTTTCGTAAACAAATCATCATGACTTTCAATACCAAAAGGATTTTCAAACCCATCATCCCCAAGCTTTGGGGTTTTCCACATTATGATTAGAGAAAACATGAATATTCCCAACAGTATAACAATTATCAATATCATCATTTTCAAAATTGATGCCAAAAAGATTTTCAAGATCATAAGTAGTATTATTTTCCCAATCATGATCATCACAATAAGTAAGATGCATAACATAATCTTCTTCAATAGTGCCTATAGACTTAACATCAAGATAATAATGAATACAATCAAGCGGATCATCTTCAATAATTTTTGATTCATACTCATTAGGAACAACCATGATGGGAGAAATATGCTTAGGAGATGATACTGTTTCCTCTTTCTTTTTACTCCTCCCTCTCTTCTTCTTCTTCACCACCACCTTAGGAGGGAGTGGCTGGAAAGGAAGCTTCTCCACATAATCTGATTCATTATTAGAAAAGGCAGGAGAAACTTGGGAGAATCTTTCCCTTTCATTATTGGCAACATAAGAAACATTTTTTCCTTTTATACTTTAGTGAAGTGCTATCTTTTCTAATTTTTGCAATGTAAGCATTGTCACGGCAATTCACAACACAATAATGATAAGATCCCTGAAGAATGCTATTCGTCCCGAAATTACTCTTATCTAACCAAGAAGTTTTTTCTGATAACTCTTCACACCCCAAAAATAAATTAAGTTCATCATAAAGACTAGAGGTGATCATGTTATCACAAAACTGGCTAATAGTTCTATCATGAAAGTACGAGCATTGGAAATTAAAATGACCTTCTTCATTGCAAAGTTCACACATAAAAGGATAGAGGTCATTTAATTCTCTAGCAAATTTATATAAATCCTTAAGCCATTTGCTAGTTCTTTCATGCTTATGTTGCTTACAATATTTATCTTCTTCAACCCGAGTGTTTTCACAAGGTCTATGCACTCCACAAAAATTAACATGCTTATATAAAACATTATTTGTAGAGATTGGATCATGTCTATTGCAATCATCATTAACAATTTCATTTTGTTTGCAAATGTCTTTGAAAGGTTCATGATGCTTAGACCATTTATCTTTAGGAATATTAATACGAGAAGCAAAAGATTTATAGATATCAACAACTATATGAGAGTCAAGTCCAAACTTATCACTAAACTTATTAAAACTATCAGTTTCAACAAAAGACTTAATGCAATCGTACTCATAATTTATACCTAACTCTTTACCTTTGTCGATCTCCCAATCTTCAATGTTGTGTTGAATTTTTTCAATAAGATCCCATTTAGCATCAATCTTCTTTCTTGTAAAAGAACCCATAGAAGAAGCATCAAGCATTTCCTTGTCATGACGAGATAGCCTTGCATAAAAATTATTAACAATGATATCCTTGGAAAGCTCATGGTTAGGGCATTTAAGTATTAATGATTTTAATCTCCCCCAAGCTTGAGCTATGCTCTCTCCATCATGTGGCCAAAAATTATAGATATAATTTCTATCTTGATGAATTTCATGAAGAGGATAAAATTTAGAATAAAAGAGAGACATAAGCTCCTTCCAATCCAACAAATGAGAATTGTCTAGTAGCCTATACCACTCCAATGCTTTCTCCTTAAGTGATAAAGAAAATAATTTTCTCATGATTACCTCTCTTGATACACCTGCAATCTCAAATAAATCACATAATTCCTTAATATAAAGCAGATGATTACTAGGATGGACAACTCCATCTCCTGCATAGCGATTAGTCATAACAAGATCAATTATTCCCTTCGGTATTTTGAAAGGAATACATTCAGTAGGTGGAGTAACCTTATCCACCACGGGAGTGGTGGAGAGGTCACTCTCAATCAGCAAATTTAAAGGACAACGTTCCATAAGCCAAACTAGTAAAATAAAATCAAGAAATGAAAAGATTTAATTGCAAGATCTAAAGAAGATACCTTCAAGCACACACCTTCTCAACAACGATGCTAGAAATTAGCTTTGTTGAAGGGAGAGTGAGTACCGCTTACCTTTCCTCCCCGGCAACGGCGCCAGAAAAGAGCTTGATGTCTACTACATGCTTCTATTCTTGTAGACTTGTTGTGCCTCCAAGCGCAGAGGTTTGTAGGACAGCAACAAATTTCCCTTAAGTGAGTAACCCAAGGTTTATCGATCTCAGGGAGGTGTAAGGTGAATGTATCCTCTCTCAAGCAACCCTGCAATTAAGATACATGAAGTCTCTTGTGTCCCCAACACACATAATACAATTGTCAGTTGTATAGGTGCACTAGTTCGGCGAAGAAATATTAAAATATGGATGGTAAAACAAGGTTTTGTAATTCTGTAATAAAAATGGCAGCAAACGAACAAGTGAAAAATGTGACTAAAAACGGTGTATCGATGATTGGAAACAAGGCCCAGGCTTCATACTTTCACTAGTGACTACTCTCAACATCATTGACATAATTAAACACATGATAGTTCCCACAAAAATACATGCATGGTAAACGTTACTCGAAGATCATTCTTTCGTGGATCAAATAGGATGAGAATTGCGTAGGGCTACGAAAAGCATACCTTAAAGTTCGTATTCCACATCTATGGACACTTCATGCTGTCACTGTCCGCATCCAAAGATAGTACTAACAAACACCACAACCTATTTCTTGAATAGTCTCTTTCTTCAATAACACAAGCATCAAGAAACCTCATGATCTATTCAATACAACAATAATAAAAAACAAACTCATGATGAAGATCCCTCTAAGCTTTTATCATTAGAGTCACACACGACGCCCACACTGTCACCGAGATACCGTGATCACAACGGTGACTCCTGAACTTATACTAGATGACACCACTTGAGCAAAATCATATCCATTATATGCAGGGAAACATCATGTATTCAACTATGCTAACAAAGCTCATGATCACAAGGAGGATCACATCATGGAAGAGAGATAACCACATAGCTACTTGTATAAGCCTCAGCCCCGATGAGGGACTACTCCCTCCTCATCGCGGGAAGCAGCGATGTTGATGGAGATGGCTCCGGCGGTCGATCCCCGTCCCGGCAGGGTGCCGGAACAGGACCTTCTGAACCCCCGAAACTTGTCGGCGATGGCGGCGGAGCTCTGTATCGTATTTGGGAAAATCCTTCGGGGGTTAGGGTTTTTTCGTCGAGGATGATTTTATAAGCGTCGGAGGCGGCCGAGAGGTGCCCCAAAGGGCAGGGGCGGGTCCCACCCGCGGGTGGACCTAGGCCGCGGCCACAGGTCGCCCCTGGCCTATGGGCTACCCCTGGGTCGCCCTTTTGGCTCCGGTCTTCATTTGGCCAATAAAAAATCACCGTATATTTTCGTCCAGTTCCGAGAATATTTCCAGAAGTGACTTTCTGCAACAAAAACATGACAAAAACAGGGAACTGGCACTGGACATCTTGTCAATAGGTTAGTCCGACAAAATGCATAAAAATGATGTAATATGATATTAAAAACATGTGACAACATCACAAAACTAGCATGGAACAATCAAAAATTATAGATACGTTTGATACGTATCACGCTGCTGCCTTGTCTCGTGGCGGAGAACGTTATAAGGAGAGCAGGTGGTAAGGACAAGAAGAACAAGATGGGGATGCAAATGAAGTGGCCTGCATTTCTCTCCACCTTCGTGCTGAACAAGATGTGCGAGCTCATCGGCTCCGGGGTGAGGACTGACAAGGGGTTCAAGGAGGTGCATCTCAACACAGTTGCGAAGCTGGTTTTTGAGTTCTCCGGCCAGGAGGTCACCTCTACTCAGATCTATAACCACCTGAGGAAGTGGAGGGTGAGGTGGATCAAGGTGTCAAAGCTGAAGGAACTCAGTGGTGCACATTGGGACGAGGACACTAGCAGCATCATCTTGGAGTTGGAGCACTTGAGAGGCCACATTATGGTTAGCATTGTCCTCGCTGTTTAACATTCTGCACTTCCTAACTGTCAACACAAACCGTCTAACTTTTGTCCGTCCATAGGATCACCCCAAGGACGCTGAGTTCCTTAACAAGCCCATCCAGAACTACCAGCAGATGCAGACCATCTTCTCCTTCGGTCTGGCCACTGGAAGGCATGCTATGGGGTCCTCTGAGCCTCTAGGTACGCCTGATGATCTTGACATGTAGGAGTCGGACACCATCATCCTTGATGGTCCGACAGACACCCGAGGCGCCAAACCTGTTGATCCTGCACCGAAGCCAGCTGAAGGCCGGGAGAAGAAGAGGAAGAGGGGTGCCTTGATGGATGAGGAGGTGCTCGTCTTCACTAGCATGACCGCGGCCGTGAGGGAGGTGGCAACCGCCATCAGGGACAGCGTGCCTGTGGACGTGCACCCAGGCCTCTACGACGCTGTCATGACCGCGAAGGGCACGTACAGTGGCTCAACCAAGATGGTGGCTCTTAGCCACCTCCTCGACAACAAGGCGCAAGGCATCGGCTTCGTTCTCATGGCCGAGGACCACCGTCTGCTCTGGCTTCAGACCTTCTTGACTAAGCACTACTACAAGTAGTGCTTGGTATGTTGGAGGTGGCGGTTGTGCAAGCATGCTTGATGATGATGACATGATGTATATTTTGGGTAGCTAGGACAACAAAACTTCTTATGGCCTGTATATTTTGGTGCTTGAGGTGGTACATATGCTAACCCCTCACACGACGAACTTGCGGTGGTAGTATTACACCCTCTTTTGATGTGGTGCTAGGTTGACACCATACTAGCTAGGCAGCGAACACTTGTGCTGCTTGTAGTGTTGTTGGTAGGTTTGTGATGATCAATGCATGCTTTGCTTATGTTGCTATTCCACCTTGTGATCATGTGTTGCTTGTTTTGCAAGTTCTAATGCTGCTGTTCTATGTTCTAGTGGTACGTGGTGTTCAGAGGCAAGACTCCAGGGATCTACACAACCTGGAACGCTTGCTCGGCTCAGGTGGAGAATTACCCCAACAATTGTTGCAAGAGGTTCGACACTCTCAAGGAGGCAGAGCAAGCCTACTACATGTCCAAGGTAGAAGAGATCTCTCTCCAAGCCGGAGCAAGCAAATGTGATGAGGCCAAAGGTGGAGGACTGAGAGCTTCTGTCGGCGTCAAAGACGTCATTATCGTGGTCCTGGTTCTGATTGTTCTCTATTTGTGCTTGTTCTAAGTATGCATGTTCTTAAGACCCTAAACCCTTGTTGGCAGGTAAGCTCACCACTTGGCGTGCAAGGTTAGCAGAACAACCATGATCTGGGCAACCAAACGCGGTGGTTTATGTCTTAAACCCGAAATCTGGGCATCCAAACGTGGGTACTTTGGTTTTCTGCTTCCACGCAAACGTGCCAGGCTAGGAGATTGTGGGCAACCAAACGGGCTGCAGAACATGGCTCCGGCCGCGTTTTTCCGGGGCCATGCCCGCTAGGGCCAAGGAGACGTGAGGCCCATTTTCGGTCCGGGCAACCAAACACGCCCTAAGGCAATTCGGAAGTACGTAGGCATCTTTTGCTTCAGCCTTAACTTGGAAAATAAAACCGCTTCAGCCTTGATCACAGTAGTTGCTCATGTTGTGAGGCTAAACAGAATAAGTATATATGTCTGCGTTGTTGCTACTGATACTCGTTAATATATTTTTTAACATGTGATGATGTTAGTTATAACTTGTTCCGGGCATCCTGCAACACAACCCTGCTCGCCAATAGCAACGCAGCACGACCGAAAGGCAATCAGGCGCGACGCCCCCAATAGGGTGATGATGTCATATGTCGCGGTCGTCGTAACCAAACCAATGAAGAAATATTTATCATTAATGAAGAGTTGTCATTGCAGACTTGCATTCAAATTGGTTGAGTTCATTGCAACATTCTTCGAGGAGCAAGGAAATGCAGATGATACAAGGGAAAATTTTGTTTTTGCCACACTAGTTTTTGCCCAATTTGGTTTTTCCACTCTAAATTTGAAAATTTGTGTTTACCCTTTTGATGGGCAAAACCAAAACCAAAACAACAACAGTAGAAGCAAAGCAAAACAAAATTTCACCATTTTCATTTTGGCTTTGCCCCACTAAAGGAAAAAATGATGTATTATCAGGAATTAACAGGCCAAAAGTAAAAAAATCAAAATTTAGAATGGCAAAAGTAAAATGGTCAAACCTAGTGTGGCAAAAATAAAAATTTCCCCATGATACAAACAGATACATTAAGTTTGTTCGGAAATTTAACTTGACAAGCTTGACCCTGTACAAGTATATACTTGGAGCATATATTAAAGCCGACGCCATACCACCCAATATTTCTCGGATGATAGCAAAACATCATAAAGTTATGGACAAAGAAAAGACCACTTACGTGCAATCAAGATAGATATTACAGGCAATGTGTAACTAAGAAATGTAACTACCTGTGAGCAATGATACCGAGAACAGTTCATTGCACTTCATTACTTAGCAGACAAAACTAGGTGACGCTAGCTCTACTTGTCTTGCTCTTTCTCTCTAGGGATGGAACGACAGGTTGGGCTTCATATATTATCACGAACTCTATTATAATCAAGTGTATTAGCTTGGTGCATCACCTTAATCTTGGTATGAAGAAGGGAAATATAATTCTTGCTTCTCAAAATAAAAAGAGAAATAAGCAATTTATCGTTTGGTTTAAAATGTTTTGAGATATTTGAAAGCCATTCATCTACCAAGGACTAAGCTCATAACTACGAGATTCTTAGCTATTGACCTGCCAAAAGATCGATGACCTCATGGCACTATGTACAAGTCTTATAAGTAGCAAAGCTTTCTTGAGTGCGGACGAATAGTGCCCGGGTGCACCTACACCCTTTATTTTCGCGAAAATAAAAAAAATAGTAAAACATGAAAAAAAAATCTGAAAAAAATGGGGTGCATATGTATACAAGTTCTTCACACTCGTGTAAATTCTCATAATCAAATGATATTTCATATGGTCTGTGCAAAAAAGACAACCCGAGTTGTCAGGAAAAAATTTGAATACACATGTTTTCAATGTCTTATTTTGTCTTTTTTGCACAGAGCGCATAGAATGTCATTTTATTCTAAAAATTTGCACGGATGTGAAGAACTTGTATACATATGCACCCCATTTTTTTCAGAATTTTTCAAAAAGTTTTACTATTTTTTGAATTTTGCGAAATCCGAGGGTGCAGGTGAGCTCGGGCTCACCTGCGAGTTTTCCAGCTTTCTAAGCAATGGATGAATAGCTTATACGTCATTTCACTTCTCTGTCTTGTAATTACAAAGTTCAGTTATGTGCATTATTTTGGCATCACTGCACAAATTAGGATATGAATATAGTAGATTGGGCTTAGAAGGCACCGGGAAGAACCGATCCATCACCGCAGTCACAACATGCACTTCTTTCCAGGTTTGATGTCATCACGGCGCCTCTCCTACTCCATAGCCTCAGCTACTCTCTGTTTTACTTTTCTCTCTAGGCAGTTATAGGAAGCACTTAACTTGAGTCTCCTGTCTTCGTTCTTCCTACTGAGGTGGGATCTTTTGCTGCTTGCATGGGACGGAATTGGGATTCGACGAGATTAGTCGGCCACAACTATTGCAACTGGGACGGAACTGGGACAAAATTGGGATTTGTTGTGTAAGGGAAGACGACTGATGCAAGCGACATGCTATTCTGTAGCAACAATATGTCGGCTTCATAGCAAGCGATTCGGACTGGCAATATAACTGGTAGACCCTCACTTCTTTGTCACCTTGTGATCGATACATGCTGTTTATTTTCTAATCTTGTTTCATCATTTTTTCAGTTAGATTTCAGTAACAAGTCACGTGAGTCTGCTGACGTAGGTGTAAATAACTTTTGATACTTTGCAATAAAAATGCGGAGGTCGTGTGCATCATTTTGATACAGAGGCCGGGATCCGCACCCATTACGAAAAACAAAAAAACATAGGTGTAAATAAAGTAGTTGAGTGTTAGCATACCTGTTGTTCGGAACCTACAGTATCACTACAGGCAGACTTGGTCGCTGCCGCGACAACATTTTGTGCTTATTTCTCCACCGGCACCCCCAAAACCCCCTCCCTCCAAAGGCTTAATATGTGATTTCCTAAGCTTCAAAAAGTTCCTACTATTTAAACCAAGATTTTGGAGTTAGAGTTAGACCCCATAAAATTTTACTTTGGCCAGCACATGGTCGTGGCTCCTCCAAATCAAGGCTGTCCGACCTGGCTGGACAGGGAGTCATAGCATCTCCAGTCGGGCCCCATATTTCGCCCATATGTCCGGATGAACTGTCCAGACAAAAAAAAAACATCCAATCGCGTACCTCAAATCTAGCCCATTTGTCCAGATTATCCGACAGCCCTCATACCCAGCACATATGTGGGGCAGGAATGGGGTCGATCGGATGCGTTCACGTTGTCGGACTGACAAGGAGAGCCCACGGATACGGAGCGGTGCTGTTGTGCGGTCTGGCGCTCGAGGGGGTCAAATTTGTCCATTCCAATTGGAGATTCTAGCTCTCACCTTCCTGGACAACTCATCCAATAGTCTAGTGAACATCGCCTCTTCGTCCTTGTTCGCGGCTTCGTGCATGTGGTCTTTGATCCATCGTCGGGTTGCGTCTCGCCGTCACTCGGTGTTGTGTCCGTCCCTGGAGCAATAATTTGAATAGGGCCGATTTTTTAGTGAGGTACACCATATCTTTAGCGTTTTGCAACAGGACCCCAAATTTTGCCGGCCTCGCCCTGCTATCATGGAAGCTCGTGAAGGATAATTTATAAGAGGAAGATTGACATTTGTTGCATTTGGGCGCGACCCACGTCTATATGTGAGGCCATAAGTCATAACAAGTATGCCTCGTTGAGTCCAGATGCATGTCAAGGAACACATGATAGAATTCACGCAAACGCTCACGACCACCAACTCGTCATTGCGTTCTTCATGTCACCGTGTTTGGTTTTGAGTTTTCTGAGGCAGGGGAGCTATGAATAGTGGCACAACAAGTCTGTGTCATCAAAATGTCCAAGCAACCTGCCTATGTAGGGGATCCATCCTTATATATTGTGGTGTTTTCTCGATCTAGCTTGATATGATCCATGTTGGGCACCTCAACTGGTTCCAGACACTAGAGAACAACGAATGTACTTTTGTGCTCTATGCAGTTGATCTTCGTTAAGGTTGAGATCCAAACAAAAGATCATGGCCGGGACATTAAATGGAAGGAAACTAGATGCTCAACTTTAGTGAGAACATATTGCTCGTGATGGATTGTTTCACTACTATAGCTCCTTCTGGTATACAGTTTTTATACGTTTTTTAGGGTTCGTCAACATTGCACTGACTCGCTATCCATGACAAGTATCGCCAGTAATGGCTAACCATCTATAACAATGAGCTACGTTATTTATTATGCAAAGCGAAGGTGTGCATTGTGAATGCTAGTTTTTGGCGGCACTTCTATGACCGGACATTTACATAAAGTATAATAAATCTTGATGGTTTACATCACATCTTGTGTAACATGGTCCTTTTATTGCTCTATCTAATCCAAGATGGAATTAACCATTTTGTCGATTGGTCTAGAGTGTGGCGTACGGGATGACTAGAATATGATGGAAGCAAGGTCCTTTAAAGGATGTGATACAGATAGAATAGATGTGATGGTGGAGTAGGATGAAGAGGAACAACGATGATATGAGCTACATGGTGCACGTTGTAATTCTGATGATCTATCAATATTCCGTGATGCCTTCTATGCCTATACATATCAAATTCATGAACCTATTTGTGTCAAGACATTGCAAATAATGCACGAAATGAGTCTCAAAAGTTCCAACTTAGAAACGTAGAGTGAGAAATGATTTATGTAAGGAAGTATTCCTCCTTATAAAAGACTTGAGCGGTTGTCGATGACATGAAGTCATTGGTCCTTATGGTAGGTCAATAGATAAGATTCAATTAGTAAGTGGATAGGACATTGGCTATAAAAGCTTAACAAACTTTCTAAAAGCCACGGGCATTGACAATATTAACGGCATACGTATCACGGCCTAGTCGTGATTAAGCACTATCAAATCAACGTCGCTTCAAAATTATCATTAACACGACAAACAACTCTTGAGTAGAAACTGCATTAAATTAGTGGCAAAACGGATTCAAGTCCGTGGCTCCTGCCGAGCAGGTCCATAGCCATGTCCGCAGCCCTTGCGCGCCACTCGCGCCTCCTCCGCCGCCTCCTCGGCTCATGCCCGAAACCTAAACCCATCTCCCTCTCCTCCTCCTCCTTCGATGTGCCGACTGCCGCCCACGGGCGCGACCCCGAGCGTAACGCCAGGATGTTCAATAAGAAGTCATCCATGCCTTCGCTGCTGATATCATGCATTGATCAGTAGGAAGCCCTCACGCGGATCACGGCAGACACAAAGAATTTAGCACAACTAGTGTTCGAGGCTACAACACCAACAACCTCCCCACCCACGACATACCAGCAAACACCAAGGTGTCGTGGTCCAGTACCATGATGAACGAGTGGCTGCCTTTTGTCGTTGGCCTCATCACCAAGCATGCAGTGTATCCATATGGCCACACTCTATTTGTATTTGATGAGAAGAAGAAGAAGGGCTATGCACCACCAGGGCACCTTGTCCTTCGATCCTGAGCCTTGGTATTGCCTTTCTAGCAAGACTACTATGATTGCAATATCGAATTCTGGGGTGGATCCTAATGTCACCAACCATGGCACCTCTTCCTCCTATGACGTTGTCACTTTTCGTAATTTTCTTCCATGAGCTCAAAACTACTACTATCATGGAATCTTGTGAAGGATAAGTTATATGAGGCAAATCAACATTTGTTGCATCTGGGCGCTACCCAAGTCTATATGGGAGGCCATAACAAGTAGGCATTAATTGTTGAGTCCAGGACGCATGATAAGGACCAAGGTAGGATTCACCCCAACCCTCATGGCTACTAATCCTCCATCGCGTGCTCATAGTTGATCATTGTTAAGTTTGAGGTCCAAACGAAAGATCATGCCCCGAACATTAAATGGAAGGAGACAAGATGGTCATCTTTAGTGAGAAGATGTTGCTCGTGATGAATTGTTTCACTACTATAGCTCCTTTACATTCTACAATTTGTAGATGTTTTTTTGGGTTCATCAACAATGTACCGACTCGCTATCCATGGCAAGTATCGCCGGAAATAAGGCTAACCATCTATAGCAACGAGCTAGGTTTTTAATTGTGCAAAGCTTATGCAGTTGTAAGATGTGCATTGTCGATGCTAGTTTTTTATGACACTTCTACAACTGTATATTTATGATATTTACGTATAGTATAATAAATATCGATGTTTTACATCACATTTTGTAGAACATTCTCCATTCCATGCTCTATCTCATCCAAGATGGTAGCAACAACGGTGTTGATTTGTCGAGAACGTGGCATATGAGACGACTAGAGCAAAATGGAAGTACGGCCTCGTTAGTGACGAGCTAGAGGGAGAACAAATGTGGCTGTGTAGTAGGATGATGAGGAACGACAACGACATGAGCTACATGGTGCATGTTGTAATGCCGGTGATCTATTGACATTTCTCGATGACTTCTTTGCCTATACATATCAAATTCATGAGCCTATTGTATGGAGACACCGCAAATAATGCATAAAATGAGTCTTGAAAGTTTCAACTCAGAGACACGGAATGAAAAATGATCTATGTGAGGAAGTGTTCATCCTTATAAAGAATTTGAGTGGTCGGCAGTGACATGAAGTCATTAGTCCTTCTGGTAGGTCAATAGCTAAGAATCTATTGGTTATACCATTAGTCACTGGATATGACACTGGCTATAAAAACTTTAACAATATCTCTAAAAACCACATACTTTAACAATATTAACTGCACTCATCACTCCGACGGGGTCATTATTTTTGGAGAACCTCTTTTGCCATCCGGATGTTGTTTTTTGGTGGTGGTTAGAGTGTTGTTGTTGCGAGTGTTTCATCACTCCGACGGGGTCTTTGTTTTAAATTTCTCTCTTTTTTATTTTATTCTCGGTTGTGTGCATTCTTGATGTCTTTTGATATCTTGTTAGTGTAGAGTCTGGGCGTAATTGGTATATTTGCGATATTAATATATTCCCTTATCAAAAAAAAAAAATTAACTGCACTCATCACATATCTTGCCTCAGTTGTCATAAGTAACTCTCAAATCAACATCGCTTAAATATAATTGACAGGGCAGACAACTCTTGAATATGTACTGCAGAAAAAATAGTGGCAAAACGGATTCGAGTCGTACGAACCCAGCAAGTCCACCACTCGTGGCGGGCCGAGCGGGTCCATAGCCATGGCCGCCAAAAAGATACATGCAAATGAAATTTTCTCCCAAGTTGTCATTTAACATGAGTTTGGAAATTGTGAGAGACATCGAAAACATCAGACTTGTTTTTGATAAGATGGATCCACGTGTATTTTCTAAAATCATCAATGAAGCCTGCGTAGGTAAGCGAAGACTTACATCTTATTGTATTGTTTTTTTTTTTTTGCTAACTTCAAACATATTTTGTGAGCTATAATATTGTAAGACTTGATTTTGTTTTTTTACATTGTTTTTATTGGTAAGATCATGATGCCGAGATTTTGTTTTCTTTAGTGTGCACCCCCACCAAAAAAATTCTAGCTCCCCCACTGGGTAGGACAATGGCTACGAGCACTTTAACAACCTTTGTAAAAGCCATAAACTTTAACAATATAAATTACACACATATCACGCCACAATCGTGATAAGCATTGCGGATACTAGTTGTTTTGACGACACTTCTATGACCGAATATTTATGTAAAGTATAATAAATCTTGATGTTTTACATCACATTTTATAGAACAGTCTCCATTCCATGATCTATCTCATCCAAGATGGAAATAACCACGGTGTCAATTGGTCAAGAGCGTGGCGTACGAGACGACTAAAGCAAAATGGAAGTACGGTCCTGTGAGGGATGAGCTACAGGGAGAACATATGTGGCTGTGGAGTAGGATGAGGAGGAACGACAACGGCATGAACTACATGGTGCATGTTGTAATTTTGGTGATCTATCAATATTCCGTAATGCCTTCTATGCCTATACATATCAAATTCATGAACATATTTGTGTCGAGACATTACAAATAATGCACGAAATGAGTCTCAAAAGTTTCAACTTAGATACGCAGAATGAGAAAGGATCTATGTAAGGAAGTCTTGATCCTTATAAAAGACTTGAGCAGTTGTCCATGACATGAAGTCATTGGTCCTTCTGGTAGGTCAATAGCTAAGATTCAATTGGTTATGACATTAGTCATTGGGTAGGACAATGACTATAATAAGAACCTTAACAATCTTTCTAGAAGCCATAAACTTTAACAATATTAACGGCACACATCACATATCACGTCGCAGTCGCGATAAGCAAAATTCAAATTAACATCCCTTCAAAAATATCATTAACAGGACAGACAGCTCTTGAATATGTACTGCAGAAAAAACAGTGGGAAAACGGATTCAAGTCGCACGTCCTCCACTCGCGCCGAGCCGAGCGGGTCCTCCTCCGCGCGCCGAGCCGAGCGGCGACCGAACCCGAGCGGCGACCGAACCCATGGCCGCCGCCCTTGCGCGCCGCTCGCGGCTCCTCCTCCGCCTCCTCGGCTCGCGCCCGAACCCTAAACCCCTCTCCCTCTCCTCCTCCTCCTTCGACGCTCCGACCGCCGCCCGCGGGCGCGACCCCGAGCGCGAGGGCGATCTCCTCTCGCGGCGCCTCCTCCGCCTCCGCTCCCCGGGCTCGGTCGCCGCCACTATCGAAGGATGGGCCCAAATGCGCGGCCGCATCTGGAAACCGGAGCTCCAGCGCGCCTTATCCCAGCTCCGGCGCGCGCGTCGCTACGACCACGCCCTCCAGGTGAGCGCTTCATCAGTCAGCAGCTATTCCCCTCCATGCTCTAGTTTGGGCTATTCCCCTGTTCTGTTCACTTGCTAAAACCCAGTAACAGTCGGAGGAGCAACTCAATTACACCATTCCCAGGTTGACGCTTTACATCTTATTGTTTCACCTTTCTTCCATTGTTATTGAGTATTGACTGACAGCAAAGTATTGTGAATAAAGAACTGATTAATCCCAACTCTGTAGAAATTGCAGACCCTCTGTAATGCGTGCTTTCAAACAAAACTCTGATTTTGTACTATTCTAATCTTTTACCAAACCTCCCAAGTTTGGAACTAGACACTTTCGCTGGTTGGCTTTTTCATCATTGTTTCAATCTCGTATATGCTTGAGCTGAAACTTGAAGATTACAATTGCACAGCCTAAGACAGACTTTTGTTTCCTTGCAGCTTTCTTCATGGATGGACTCACGCAAAGACATTAAACTATCACCAGTGGATCGTGCAGCTAGACTGGACTTGATTGCGAAAGTGCACGGTACTTCCCAAGCTGAGGAATACTACCAGAAATTACCAAACTCTGCTTCCAAGGAAGCTGCGTCATTCCCTCTTCTCCACTGCTATGTTGCCGAAAGAAATGTTCAGAAGGCTGAGAACCTTATGGCTAGTCTGCAAAGCATTGGGCTGCCAGTTGATCCTCACTCGTTCAATGAAATGCTGAAGCTGTATGTTGCAACATGCCAGTATGAGAAGGTACATAGTGTGATCGATCTGATGAAACGGAACAATATCCCCAGAAATGCCCTCTCATATAGCCTTTGGCTGAACGCATGTTCTGTGTCTGGTGTTGACTCTGTACAATCAGTGTTTAAGGAGATGGTTAATGATGGTATGGTTGAGGTAGGTTGGAGCACATACTGCACATTGGCCAACATCTTCATGAAGCATGGACTGAACAGTAAAGCCCTTGCTTGCCTTAGGACGGCGGAAACAAAATTATCAAGTACACAACGCCTGGGATACTCTTTTGTAATGACATGTTATGCGGCTCTGGATGATAGCGACGGGGTTATGAGAATGTGGGAGGCTAGTAAATGTGTCCCGGGTAGAATCCCTGCTGCAAACTACATGAGTGCTATTATATGTTCGATAAAAGTTGGCGACATTGACCAGGCTGAGTGGATCTTTGGAAGCTGGGAAGTGGAGTGCGGGAAGAAAGATGTGCGGGTTTCAAATGTTCTTCTAGGCGCTTATGTAAGGAATGGGTGGATTGAAAAGGCTGAAAAGCTCCATCTCCACATGCTAGAGAAAGGTGCACGCCCAAACTACAAGACATGGGAGATATTGATGGAGGGATTTGTTCAGAGTAATCAGATGGACAAAGCTGTCAATGCCATGAAGAAAGCTTTATCTTTAATGAAGAGCTGCCACTGGAGACCTCCACTCAAACTAGTTGAGGCCATAGCAACATTCTTTGAGGAGCAAGGGAATGCAGATGGTGCGAACAGATACATCAAGGTTCTTCAGAAATTTAACTTGACCAGCTTGCCCCTGTACAAGTCCTTGCTTCGCACATATATTAAAGCTGACACCGTGCCAACAAATATTTCTGAGATGATAGCAAGAGATCAGATAGTTATGGATGAAGAAATGGACCAGTTGATCATAATTGCTAGCAAGATAGATATTACAGGCAATGTATAACTCCGAAATATAGCAACCAAGAGTAGCGCATTGTGCTGCATTGATTAGTAGGCAAGGTTTTGAGCAAACTGAATTGTTGGCTTTGTTACGAGAAGTGATTGTTCATTAATTGAGACGACACTTATATCCCTGTTATGAGAAGCCTGAGAAGTTTGGAGGGCTTTATACTTTTGGAAGAGCTGGGTTAGTTGTCCTTGTATACTTGTAGAGATGCTCGATGATAAACAATGTAGCAACCTGTGAGTCAGACACATGATCAACAACATTTCACCTGACATGGCAAAGATAAAACTGCAGATTAGACCGAGAATAGCACATTGTGCTTCATTGCTTGGTAGGCAAGGTTTTGAGCAAACGGAATTGTTGGATTTATGATAAGTGGTTGTTTAATAATCACAACGACAGTTATATCCTTGTTGTGAGAAGTCTGAGAAGTTTGGAGGGCTTATACTTTTGGAATAGCTGGGTTAGTTGTTTTTATAAACTTGTAGAGATGCTCCATGATAAACAATGTATCAACCTGGGAGTCAGACACATGATCAACAATATTTCAGCTGACATTGCAAAGATAAAGCTGTAGATTATACTGAGAATAGCACATTGTCCTTCATTGCTTGGTAGGCAAGGTTTTGAGCAAACCGAATTGTTAGCTTTATGATAAGTGGTTGCTTCATAATTAAGACAACAGTTATATCCCTGTTGTGACTGTTGTAAGTCTGAGAAGTTTGGAGGGCTATATAATTTTGGAGGAACAGCTGAGATCCTTCTTATACACTTGTAGAGATGCTTAAGGATGAGACAATATCTAGTGATACTGCCTCTCGTGTGATACAATAGACCAACGGAAGCTGGACTGCTGGATCCTGTGGAATTGGGACATGATGAATGCCCATATGATGGGTAGTCCCCACTGGGTAGTATAGAAATGGAACCCTAGGTTGTGTTCGTAATTGAGCGAGAGGCCATTTTCTATGTTAGTTGCAACTCATTCTTTCCTTCCTCCAAAACCAACCTCTGTATAAAATGTTCCTGTCTTCTCGCAACTGTTCCATGGTGGCTACCGTTCTCGCCCCACCAAAATGTTCTCTGGTACATGAATTCGTTGGCAAAGTCATCTCCTCCATTTTTCTTTCAAATGTATGCTTTTTCTCCCCCAATTTGTATCTAATACCTTGTCCTCACCTCATATTGTAAATGGATCTGAAGTGTTGAGAATATTTGTTCAAGAAATTGAGTAGAAGATGAAGCATCTGTGTCTCTGGTTCAGAAAAGGAAGAGGCCAGAGTTTTTTTTTTCCGGTTTTAGGAACAGATCTCGCATGGTTTGTTGTTGGATCAGAGAGTGAGTGCTCTTTCTGGTACTAAAATAGCTGGTGCATTTGAGAGAGAAAAGGAAAGCCAGGGAAATTTGGTGATTTAGCAAGTATAGGGCAGCTTTTGGGGCAGAACACAAATGTTGCATGTGAATGAAACCAGTAGTTTGATCATATCCCTTCCTATGAAATCTAATGGCCTGGGATGGATGTTCTATTGCATCACGTAGTCGCTAGATATGTTCTCGCTGATCTAACTTATTGTCTCCAAGTGTTGTAGTTATTCAAGCTCAATGAAATTAGGAGACGTTGTGTCTGTTTGGCTCGCTTATTCTTCCTATTGGGACGTGATGAGCGACCGACAACCATTTGCTTTATTTTCATGAACTTTGTAATAATGATGAGTTGTGTTTGCTTGGTGCATCATCTTTATCTTGGCATCGAGGTGATCAGTACAATTCTTCGTTAAAAAAGACAAAGTAAATTCATTGTTCATCTTGGCATTGTAATAACTTGCATTGCCGTTGACCTACCAAGGACCAAGGTCATAACTAAGGCCTAAGGGGCTCTTAGCTATTGACCTCACCGGCGGACCAATGGCTTCATATGATGCCTTATATTCAAGTCTTAATAAGTGGCAAGGCTTCCACAAGCATAGAATGGGTGGCTTATTTCTCATTCTAGTTCTATGTCTTATAATTACACAATCCAATTTCACGCATTATTTTTCTGCTCTGCAGATTAGGATATGTATGGGCTTGGAAGACATCGGGAATTAGGGATGGATCACCGAAGTGACAACAAGCACTTTGTCGGTCGTGTAGCTAGCTTGTCTTCAATAGCTAAGAGCCCCTTAGGCCTTAGTTATGACCTTGGTCCTTGGAAGGTCAACGGCAATGAGAGGTATTACAATGCAAGATAAACAATGAATTTACTTTGTCTTTTTTCTACCGGGATTCTCGCTGTGTCGACTGTGTGACCATAGTAGCATACGCTGATCCAGACATGATGTATGCCACACTCTCTTGGAGTTTTGAGGAAGTAGCACACTATTTTCCCGCTTTGCTGGCTTTGTTGGCGGCTGTAGCACGTCGGGAAAGCTCATAATCTGCTCCATCGTTCTGCTTTCACACACTGGTTGTTTAGAATATTGCATACATGATACATCTACGAGTGACGGTACGTACATGCGCTAATTAAGATGGTGCTAGCCAGGGGCAGAGTTACAGTATTTGAAACCAGGGTGCATAGTGGGTGCACAAGACATAAAATACATGTTTTACTGGGTGCATATATGGTGAATAAATGCAAGTTTACAAAGAATTTCGGTTTTACCCGGTGTCCTGTGCACCCAGGTAGCCAGCTTTAGCTCCGCCCCTGGTGCTAGCACCTATGGCTTGCTAAATTGTTATTTTAGCATAGATATTTTCTGCATCGCATACAAATATAAATAGTAGAAATGTACTCATTAGCGTCCACACTGCACATCTTACAAATGCACGAGCATTACATGGTTGAAAACCTAGCTCGTTAATGAAGATGGTTGGCTTTATTTTATTGAGGTCAGAGAGCAGGTGCGTGTAGATTTCACGGTTTGCGAACAAGTGCATGTAGATTTCATGCATATGAACCGAGATACTCTAGCACCAAGAATGCTCCCGCTTCAAGAACGACACGCTAGCCAAGTGCAGTGTCGGAATACCCAGCAAAGCATGGAAGATTTATTTTGTAAAGTTTCTGGCTACCCAAACTTGTCAAGCTCCAGTGATATGTACTTTGTAGGTTCACTTTACAGACTTTACAGAATAAATCTACATGAGGAGCTCAGTATGCTTCTACAAAATAAAAAATGAATAAACCCTTTAAAAATTAAGTATGCTTGCAGTGAGTATAACAAGTTGAATCGAATATAAAGTATTTTTTTCGAATTAAGGGGCTCAGGTCCCCGATTTTTTTTTTTACATGAGGCCCCCGATTTCATTAAAATGAAACCATATAGTTATTGTTTTTTACATCACCAAGTTCCTTCAGAACCCCCTCCATCCAGCAGGCAGCATCACCAGTTCCCCACAAACTTCTTCTAACTTTTTTTCTTACCAAAACCTACTTCTAGATCATCCAGAGACGCAACCTAAGTAGCATAAAGCTTCAAATACATGGGACAAACCAAACTCCAGGAAACTTAAGACTATTACAACTCATCTTCATCAGACTTCTCTTTTTTCGGTGAGGGAGAGGACTTCAGCGACAAAGCAGGAAAGGTATGAGCAGACGCCAATCCTCTTCGTCAGCGGCCCCCAACTGTTGCGTCTGTGGAAGATCTCAGTTGCCACCCCGGCCAGAGCCGCGCTGCATTGCGAACCCCTAGCTGCACGCCTGCTCTCTGCATAACAGTCCACATATCCATAAAATTAGCTATACTGTATATCAACGTAGTTGGATCACGCGGTAAACATGATAAAAAAACTACAACATTTCTGGTCTTCCAAATCACCCAGAATACTGCTGCAACACCCACTGAAATAACGCTTCTATCTTTTACAATCTTTTACAGGGAAACTCATCACCCACTCACTCATATCCTGAAAACATACAGGTATATTCATCACACCTGTAGCACATTTAACCACACTCCAAACATAATTCGCCATAGCACACCCAAAAAACAAATGATCTATGGTTTCCATTTGATCACAAAAACGACATTCACTATCAAATAGTACTTTCTATGCACATGACGCTAATGACTTTCTGCATTGGATAATCCATTGGAATTCTGGAAGGAGAATCGAGACATTTGGTGATTTAGCAAGTATAGGGTAGCCTTTTGGGGCCAAAACACCAATGGTAGCCTTCATATTCTGTTATTTCCCCAATTGTGCCTTTCGAGGGTAATGTATCGAATCTCTCTGGCTTTATTAATGAAATGGAACCGTGCGTGTTGATCTACAAAACAAAAATATTCATGTGAAGGAAACCAGTAAGTTAGTGTGTTATTATGTCCCTATGATATCTAATGGTCCCGAATGGATGTTTCATTGTATATCCTAGTGATCTCTATCAATAGGTATGTTCTCACTCGATGATGTACATATGTGTGAAGACTCAGTTGTATTGTATTTGTTCAAGTTCAATGAAACTAGGCAACATTGTCTCTGCTTGGCTCGCATTTTCTCTTTCTAGGGTGGAATGAGTGAACGACAACCATTGGCTTTATTTTCATGAACTTTGAAGTAATGCACTATTTTGGCTAGGGACCGAAAAAGCAACACCGCCTGGGCTTGCGCGTCCCCGGCTTATCGCGACCGTTCAATGCGCGTTTGCTGATCAGCCTGTCAGCCCCTGACGTCACTATAAAATTGCAACAAAACCCCTCATCTAAATCAAGTTTGCATTCAAAGATCCTTGACATTTTGCAGGACACACGCTACACTTTCCTCATCTTATATTTCAGTCCACTTTTGCAACTTTAGTAACAGTGGCCTTCGTGGAAAAGATATAGCTCACGTTTCTTCCTATTTTCGTCAATTAGCAGAAGAAGCATTCCTTTCTTATCTCGTTTTCCACCAGGAAGTAAATATCACACAAATTTCACATCCAAATTAGGATCTGCAGCATTAAATAAATTTCATACATGGATTCATAAGCATACAAGTATAGATCTGGAACAGAAAAAACTAATTAATCCACGGATCGAGTAAAGGAGCATATTGATGAACTGATTCATACAAGAAAATCATTGAGGAACCGATCCATATAAGAAAAAAATCTGAAAAATAAACAGACTACATCTTGGCTTTCTTAAAAAATAAAACCCACAAAAAATACAAAAATCTGGACACATTTGTTACAAAAAAGGAAGCATACATGGAAATCTTAGTAGAAAAAACGAAAGGGAATCAAGCAGACAAGGAGCTGTTGGATTCAGTTCCAGATCCGAACACTTGAAACATTCACAAATATTCCTAAGAAATATCTAATCTTGAACTAGAAGAGGATGACGCCTGTTCATTGTGGGATCTTCCGAGGTCAAGGAATACGATGCTCTTCATCCCACCCACGGCCGCGGGGATCTCCCCTGCGATGCGGTTGCCGCCGAGCCTAAGCCGCACGAGGCTCGCCGCCTTCCCGATCTCCGACGGTATGACGCCGGAGAGGTCGTTGGACAGGAGGAGCAGCTTGGTGAGGTTCCGCAGCGTGAAGAGCCCCAGCGGTATGACGCCGGTGAGGCGGTTGTGCGAGAGATCGAGCGACTGGAGGCTGGCCATGGATGCGAGCGTTGCCGGGATGGCGCCCTCGAGGAGGTTCTGCCACGCGAACAGCACATGCAGATTTGACAGTCCCTTGCCAAGCTCCGGCGGGATGAGGCCGGAGATCTGGTTGGTGTCGAGCTGCAGCTGAACGAGCGCCGTGGCGCTGGCGAGCTGCACGGGGATGGTGCCGGTGAGGTTGTTGTCGCTGAGCATGAGGTCCTGCAGCGCCGGCAGCCGTCCGAGCGACGCCGGGATGGAGCCGGAGATGGAGTTGATGGAGAGGTCGAGCGACACGAGCGTGGTGAGGTTGCCGAAGCTCTCAGGGATGGGGCCCGTGAGCGCGTTCTGCCACAGCAGCAGCTTCTGTGGAGCCGCCGAACGGCCTCCATTCTCGCCACCGCGAGGTCGTGGCCGGTTGCCCGGAGCACGAATCCAGGAAGCTGCTGGTGCCGACGCTAGGGGACGACCGAACCCGGCGGTGGCTTAGGTACGACCGGATCCGGCGGCGGCTCGGGGACGACCTCGCGTCCTCCGGCGGCCCGACGCGATCTGATCTGGGACGGTGGAGACTGGAGGGAGAGAGAGGTCGGAAGAGTGGGGCGGTGGAGTTGGATAAGAAGATGGACATGTACACCTTCGCTTCCTATATGGGATGAAAATAGACAATGTTCAGGTTGCTTTTTGTAAAAAGGTAGCAGCACGAATCTCCAACAGGATTCGATGGTCGGGATAAGACGGGAACCCGCAAGAGCGGGTGGGAAAACCGCGTTGCACCATCTTTACCTTCGTGCTGTAAAGGGCAATTCAACTCTTCATGTTTTTAAAGAAAATCCTAAGGAAATTCATTGTTTGTTGAAAGGATTGTTGGAGCTCTCGGAGCAGCTGAACTAACAAGGACCGTGCTCATAACAAGGGACTATTATCTATTGACCTATCGGAGGACCAATGGCTTCATATGAGTCTCTACCATAAATAGCAAGGCTTCCCCAAGCATAGGGTGAGTGGCTCATTTCTCATTCTACTTCGTTGTCTGCTAATTACACAATGCACTTTCGTTCATTATTTGTTCTTCTCTACACGCAAGGATATGAATTTTATATGTATCAGCATAGAAGGCATCGGGAAATACGGGCGATACACTAAAATCACATGGAGGGGTCGGGTTTCGTGATCTGAGGGTGTTCAACCAAGCGTTGTTGGCACGGCAAGCGTGGCGACTAATTCAAAAGCCTGATAGTTTGTGTGCACAATTACTCAAGGCTAAGTATTATCCAAACGGTAATTTGTTGGACACATCTTTTATTCAAAATACTTCTCAACCCTGGCAAGGAGTCATACACGGTCTGGAGCTCCTAAAACGGGGTGCCATTTGGAGGATTGGCTCAGGTACTCAGGTGAGGATTTGGAGAGACAACTGGTTGCCACGTACTGGCTCACTCAAGATTTCGGGTATGCGGACTCACTCACGACTCAAATGGGTATCCCAATTAATTGACCGGCGACACGGACGTGGGATGAGGCGACAATACGGAGAATCGTCTTTGCTCACGATGCGGATGCAATTTTATCCATGAAGTTGTCAAGCCGGGTAACCTATGAATTTATCGCATGGAATTATCAGGACAATGGCATGTTCACGGTCCGATCGGCATACCTACTTGGCTTACAGCCGGCTGTCGAGAGCTTAAGCTCAGGTCAGTCCAATACAACTCCTTTGGGAGACTGGCCTATATGGGACATTGTTTGGAAAGCTCCCGTACCACAAAAACTACGGGTGTTTGCTTGGAAAGCTGCGACAAATACGCTAGATGTGATGGAGAATGTGCATCGTCGCATAGCATCTGTTCTTCCGACTTGCACAATCTGTGGAACTTGTAATGAAGACCTCCACCATGCTTTGGTACAATGCACTCCAGCACGTGCCTTGCGAGAGCAGCTTCGGCAGGTATGGTCGCTACCTCCGGAATCGGCCCTCCGATGCACTGGCTCAGAATGGTTTTTACAACTACTTGCTAATGTGCCGAAGGAAACGAGACTGAAGATGATCTTCATGTTCTGGCGGACCTGGCATCACAGAAACAATTTGATTCATGGGGATGGTAAGGCCTCCATATGAGCTTCCGTACCATTCTTGCAAAATTACTTGGAGTCAATTGATCCGGCCGGGGTCAAGCAGCTTGACGCTAAAGGCAAGGCTGCATTATTCCAACATGATGACCGTGATATGAACCTAGTTGAAGTTGGCTCTATGTGGAAGCCTCCTGACATTGGCTGGACACTTGCTAATGTGGATGCGGGTTGGGACCCAGAGAGCAAGAGGACAGGGTTAGATTTGGTGATCCGTAACGCACATGGCGACGTTCAGCTTTCAGCCTGGTCATATCTACCAGCTTGTGCTAGTGCCGAAGAAGCGGAGCTCTTTGCTTGTCTTGAAGGTCAAATACATCTACTAGTAGTTGATTTACGCAGTTAGCCGGCTATCCTAGAAACTGATTGCCTTCGAGTGGTGAAGGGGGTCGCCTCGTCAAGTGATAGATCGCCTTTCTGGTGTTTATATATAGGCAATTCGGGGAGTTTCTACGAATTTATCCAGATATTCATATTCGTGGATCGCGTGAGCAATAAGGTGGCACATTGTTTAGCACAGTTAGGTAAGAATGGGTCGACTGGTGTGTTGCGCGAGTCAGTTCCGACCTGCGTGTCGGCCCTGGTCGTGAACGATTGTATAAACTTTATTACCTAAGTTAATAAAGCTCACGATTTCCCCTAAAAAAAAAGAGGGAGCATCATCCTTCAATGTGCATTGTGACCAGTCTCTTTGTTGAGCCCATACAGCACGCCCGCATATTTCTCTGTTGATCAGGAGAACAACAAATCCTTGAGCTTCGAGGACGCACAAAACATGACCAGGCTATAGGATCCGGCCCGGCTGTACTTTCCCCAGCACGGCCCATGTCGAGGAGCTCGGCGAGATGCGGACTGCCGATTGTTGCAGAATTTCATGAGATGCTTGATGTCATAGACAGTGGGGAAATATATCTTCATCTGCTTAAAGAAGCCTACATGTGTTTCCGGAAGGCTGTTGCGGGTGAGGATTTTGAGCAGGTAGCTGAAGTCGTATACGGAATGGAAGGTCACCCAGTACACGGCGTTGCTATGTTCGGCATAGGAGGACATAGAGAAGCTTCGTGAACTCGGTGTCCATTGCGATGAAGTGGAACTCATCGACAACATGGCTTGGAATGTTGCATTCACCAACGATTGACGGTAACAGGTGGCTTGCTAAAATGCTATGTAACGTATAAAGATTCTTAAATCACACATAAATATAAGTCACTGAATATCGTCCTAAGCATCCACACTACACATCTTGCAGCTGCATAAGCATTACACGGTTGAAAACATAGCTTGTTAAGGGCATGTACAATAGGGTGACACCAACATTCCCTTATAGATGCCACGTTGTATTTTTATTTAGTTGGAGGAGAGAGAACGAAAAAAATATGGGTTGTCTTCTCTACCATTGTACATGACAAATAATTGCCCTTATTGTTGGTCACTTTGACATGGTCAGAGATTCGGTGCAATGCTTCTCCTAATGACCAACTGTAACCGCATAGACACATGTACAGTCACTCTGCTTTGCAGACTTCTAAAATAAAATCATACACGACTCGTGAAGACGAGTTGAACACCGGGAATGTAACGGCTTCAAAAGCAACATCATAGACAATTACAGTGACGGACATACCAACAAAATATGGAGGATTATTTTCTAAAGGTTCTGCTACCCAATCTAGCCAAGGTTCAACGATATTTCCCTTGTAAGCTCTTTGTGCATACTTCTATTAGAATAGGTCACTTACTAAACTGACAAAGGATAAAACCTCAAAATAAATGAATGCTCACGAAGAATGTAACAAGTTAAATAAAATAGTTGCTAAATGTAGAACTAAGAAGATGTTGTCTCCTTCAATTTTCATTTCATGGAACGCAAACAGAAACACAAGAAAATTCATTGTCTGGTTGGAGGAATCGTGAAGCTCTCGTGGCCGCTTACCTACGCAAGGACCGAGGTCATAACCAAGGGATTCTTTAGCCTACCCTAGGACCAATAGCTTCACGTTACCGCCTACCACAAGTCCTTTATAAAGAACAAGGATTTTGTAAGCAAATGATAACTAGCTATTGCTCATTTTACATGTCTATCTTAGAATTTTGCAGGCATATGAATTAGAACTATATAGGGATAGAAGGCATTGGGAACTATCGGCGGATCATCAAAATCAAAACATGCATGCATACTCAGGCCATGTCGAACTGCAGCAAATCCCTCACTACTTGGCATGTACGCCACACTCTTGTGCCATCTTAATGAAACGTCAGAGTGATATTAGCTTGCTTGGCTAGGATGGAATGTATACCAGAGGCTATGATGTAATGGTGATAGTAGGTGATGGTATTGCCGTAATAACCCCCAACAAAAGAGGGCATGAGAATTGAAGCAGACTGCAAATTGGCAAGGTCGTCCAAACAACTCAAGTTACATAAATGGCCACCAAATTTCCCGCTTGTTCGTCCATCACCTCATTATGTCCTAGATATCTTCTCGCTGATGATGTACTTACTGTCTCCAAGTGTTGTAGTTATTCAAGCTCAATGAAATTAGGAGACGTTGTCTTTGTTTGGCTCGCCATTTCTCCATGTTGGAAAGGGATGAGTGAACGACAACCACTGGCTTTATTTTCATAATGATGAGTTGTGTTGGCTAGGTGCAACATCTTTATGTTGGCATCGAGATGCGCAGTTCAATTCTTAATAAAAAGAACCTAAGTAAATTCATTGGTTGTTTAAAGTGTTGTAATAGCTTGCATTGTCGATGACCTACCGAGGACCAAACTCGTAACTAAGGGCCCCTTAGCTATTACCTCGCCGGAGGGCATGTCTGCCTTCCATTCAAGTCTTTATAAGTAGCAAGGCTTCCCCAAGCATAGGATGGGTTGACTTATTTCACATTCTATCGTTATCTTATAATTACAAAATCCAATTTGGCGCATTATTTGTTGTGCTCTATAGACTAGATATTAATTTGATATGTATGGGCATGAAAGACGTCAGGAATTAGGGATGCATCATCGAAATCACAACAAGCACTTCATTGGTCCCGGAGCTAGATTATTTCCCTCTTCGGGCATGTCCAACTCGTCCCTCCAGCTAGCTGCCACGTAGGCTCGTATGCCAGGAACTGCGGCTTTGCATATTGTCATTGCCACCAGCACAAGGACCGTGCTTCACGGGATGGCGGCGCGAACATATTTTTCCTCAAGAAACCTCTCAAAGAGGGGAGAGTGCTTCTCTAATCCGTATAGACAGAATAGAGTTTATAAGAAAAATCGGACCCAAAAATCGAAGAAAATGCAGTCGAAAAATCAGACAAGCGAGAAGGCCCACCATCCACACGACGCAAGTTCACCAAACGCTACAAACAACATATCCAGCTCCGGGCCGCCACCCGACTTACACCACTCGATAGCAAAGACACACGCGAGCCACAATGCCACACGACACAACCGTCTCATAGCTCTAACTACCCATACACCTACCATATACCTCGAACGTCATGCCCAATCCGTGGCCGATGCCCCCACGTAGCAGTCAGATCAACCTTCGCATTGAGGAGTCCTTGTGTGATATTTGAAGGTGCAATTTTTTCTATTTAATTAAATATGCAGAGAAATCATAAGTACAAACGGCTAGTTCAATAGGGAGTGAACTAGTGAGATTGAGTGAGAAAAACTCAAGCTACATAACTGGTCACCAGTTTTCCTGCTTGCTCGTTGTGTCCTAAACCAGTTCATTCACGGAGCTCTAATTCAATGGTTAATTTGATAAATGTCACTCCAAATCATGTGATTTCAAGAAAATCCACTGTAATTTCCAACATTAAAAAAAAATCCACTTCAATTGTTGAATATGTCTGCATATGTCACTGCAACCATTTGAGCACTTTAAAAAAATTCTATGTTTGGCGAAAATACCCCTGGACCCACATAACCATTCTCCCGTTCCCCAAATCATGGGTCAAATCCATCCGCCGAACGCCGCGCTGGAGCCTGGCTTAGCAAGGGTGCTCACACTACCGTGAATGGGTGGGACGGATCGGCGTCAGGCCTAACTGGCAGCGGCCCGTGCATCTGAACAATGGTTGGGCGCGGTTCGTGGACGCACCGCTGGTGGTGATGGTGTCGTTCACCGAATGCTGGCAGTTTCACCCGAGGATCGATGTCGTGAAGGAGCTGGTGCTGCTCCAGCTCCTGCGGGTTGCTGGCGGTGGGCTTCGTCGGACACCACCAGATAGCCTACGGCCAGGCCAAGGGAAACCTCCTCGCCACACGGAGGTTTCCGGTGTACCATGTCCTTGTCTGCGACTATTGAACCTGGTTCGGTGGCTTGTGCCGCGCGACCCGCCTGTCGTGGAGCTCCCTCACCGGGAAGCAGAGTACAAGGCAGCGAGGATGCCGACGGTGCGGAGGACGTGGAAGAGTTTGTGGCGAAGTTGAAGGTGCAGTCCTCTTCGGGGCTCCTGCCCTCATGGCACGCCGACACTACGTTCCGAGTCGTGGTTGCGCACCTCTGGGCCTAGGAGTAATTCCATCCGACAATGTGCTCACAAAGAAGTGGATGTACTTGAAAATTGGAATGGTTTTTTTTAAAGACTGAAAATTACGGTGACATTTCTCAAAATCGCATGAATTCAAAGGGAGCATCATCTGTTAAATTGCATTGTCACCAACGAACATACGCCTGCATATTCTCTGTTGGTCCGGAGAAAGAACAAATTCTTAAGCTTCCAGAACGCACAAGACGTGACCAGGGCACGAGGCTATATGATCCGGCCCAGTGGGACTTCCCAACATGGTCCATGTCAATGAACTAGCCGCGACACGGACTATTGCAGAATTTCATGAGATGCTTGGTGGTGAGGATTTTGAGCAGGTAGCCGAAGTTGTATCCGGCATGGAAGGTCACCCAGTACACGGCGTTGCTATGTGCGGCACAGGAGGACATAGAGAGTTTGGTGGATTCGGTGTCCATGGCGACGAAGTGGAACTCGTCGACAACATGGCTTGGAATGTTGCATTCACCAACAATTGACGGTAGCAGGTGGTGATAGATGGCTTGCTAAAATCCTATGTAACACATAAAGATTTTTAATTCTCACATAAATATCGCCCTTAGCATCCACACTACATAGCTTGCAACTCCATAAGCATTTCACAGTTGAAAGCCTAGCATGTTAATGCAAATAATTGCCCTTGTTGTTGGTCACTGACACGGTCAGAGATTCGGTGCAATGCTTGTCCTAATGACCCACTGAGACTGCATAGTCACATGTACCGAGTCACTCTGCTTTGCGGACTTTTAAATTAAAATCATACACGACTCGTGAAAACGAGTTGAACACAAGTAATTTAAAGGCTTCAAGAATGACACGATGTACAACTACAGTGACGGGCATACCAACAAACATGGAGGATTATTTTGTAAAGGTTCTGGCTACCCAATCTGGACAAGGTTTAATGATATGTTCCTTGTAAGCTCTTTGTGCATACTTCTACTCCTTAAAATGGAGTATAAGAATAGGTCACTTACTAAATTGACAAAGGATAAACCCTTAAAATAAAAGAATGCTCACAAAGAATATAATAAGTTGAATAAAAGAGTTACTAGATTTAGAACTAAGAAGATGTTGTCTCCTTCAATTTTTATTTCATGGAACGCAAACAGAAACACAAGAAAATTCATTGTCTGATTGAAGGAATGGTGAAGCTCTCATGGCCGCTTACCTACCCAAGGACCGAGGTCATAACCAAGGGATCCTTTAGCCTACCATAGGACCAATAGCTTCATGTCGCCACCTACCACGTGTATTTTATAAAGAACAAGGAGTTCGTAAGAAAATGATAACTAGCTATTGCTCATTTTACTTGTCTATCTTAGAATTTTGTAGTTGTGTGTATTATTTGTTGTGTGTCTGCACAACAGGCATATGAATTTGATAACTATATGGGGATAGAAGGCATACTCTACTATAATAAAGTTTGAAGGATCCCTGCTCTCTCAGCCTGGCCGCGTCACCTCTAATGAATTCGCGCGTGTTTTCTAACGTACCATCGAATGCCACGTTGCTTGCCCCTGGTTGGCGTGTCTTGTTTTCATTGGTTCACGGCCGTGTTTGTTTCTTTCTTTCCTGTCTGTTTGTTTCTCTTCGTCCTCCTGCTAGCCGGTCGTTCCTTCTATTGTTTCATTTCTTCTCCTGCGCGTCCTCTTCTCTCCTTTCACTTGTTTTGCCGGTGCGTTGCCCTTTTGAGTGGGTTCTCTCGGCTCTAGCCGGTTACTTCAGCTGCTGCCTGCTTGCTCTTTCGGTTCCTCTTTATTATTTCATGTGGCCGCCATTTATTCCACGTCGTTCTTCTCATGGTAGTTGTTGTTTCATGTGGCGGCGATCTTTCCCACGTTGTTCCCTCCATGCGTGTGTCTATTTTGTCCACGCTTTGCATTTGTAGGTGTGGCTGGTTTGGTACGTATCCTTGCATGGCTTTGTTGGCATTTTGTTTGCCTCTCATTTGTTGCATTGTTTTTTCTTTCCCTTTTCTTTCTTCGTAGTCTTTTATTCTCTTCTTTGTTCCATTCGCTTCCATTCTTTGGGTGCTCATTATGGATCTTTCTTCGGTGCCTCCCGGGCTTTCTCCTACCGCCGAGACGGTTGGTTCTTCTTCGGCCTCTCGTCGTCGGAGTATCCGTCTTGGTAAGCGGCCGACCCGCCAGTTTGTTGGAGGTGGCCGGACGAGGGTACGTGCTGTTTATTTTCCTTTCTTCCTACGTATTTCCTTTTATTACGTGTTGTCGTTGATTTCCATGCTTCTGTTTGGCCGTGTAGGTTCGTCTGTTCCTTCGTCTTCGTCGCGACCTGGTGTTGTTGCTGGTTCTTCGTCTGCTGTGTGCTGCGATCTCGCTCTTCTGGTGTGTGTTGGGACGGCCTGTCGATTTTTCACTTTGATAGATCTCGTAGCGTTTTGTTATTGTTTGCGCCTTGTTTTGTCAGGTCGATCATCCTCCTCGCTGCGTCCTCCTGCTTCTGTTCCCCTGCTTAATGGTGGCTCTACTGGTGTGCTCCGGCAAACAGCCGTTTCTCATGCGGTAGTTCCTCCTGCTCGTGTTCTACGTCCTGTGCTGTTGTCTACTTCTACAGGTTTGCTGTTTGTTTCCTACTTTTTTATTGTTGCCAAGCTGTTGTTTGTTTGGGTGCTTATTGTTTTTCTTGTGTGCTGTTTATTTTACAGTCTGTGGGGTTCCGTATGTTTCATTGGCGCGTGGGGTGGCTAACCAGCGGAAGCGCCGCCTTGTTCTGCCATCGACGTGCTGTGAGACGAGGTAGTTTATACTTTTTTCGCTGTTGTTTCTTAGTTTTTTTTCCTACCGCCGTATGGAAAATATATAGGAAAGGGGTGGCCACACAAAACTTAAGGGGTGGCCACACAGAACTTGTGGTATACTAATTTAAAACGTGTACATTGTGTAGACCATGAAAGAAATGGTAGTGTGCAGCATTTAAGACAAGCAATTATATTTCATTGTGGGTGAACATGGCTACCTATCACCGTACTGAAAAAAATATAGAAAAGGGTAGCTGGTAAGGAACTTGTGCTATATTAATGTGAAGCGTGCACACGATGTAAACCATAGAATAAATAGTATTGCATAAGATTTAAATTAAACTGATCTATTTTGTCGCGTTGGGAACAAAATTTGCTTGCAGCTGGTGGGTACCATTTTTTTAGCAATCTAATATGTTGCGTGATCACGATATGGAACATGAAAGGATTAGTACTTTGAATATTGAAAGAAACGTTTGCATGTTGCTCCTATGAGCACAAAGAATTATTATGGCACATAGACATGACGCCTACATGTAATACGAACCATGGAATAAATAATGATATAAAAAGCTCGAAATAAACAAATGAATTTTGCCGCAATGATGACAAAGTTATCTACCACCAGAGGAGACCTATAAAGATCCTGTAAATTTGTGATAATAATAATAATAGATAGATTTACAATGAGGGAATACATTGGTTTATATAGGAGAGGGGTGCAGCGCACCGGCCTAAACCCTAACTTGATATGCAAGTAAACATAATCTAACATCCCCCCGCAGTCTCAACCGTGGGCTCGACAACGTTGAGACTGAAACGAATCTCTGTAAATGGTGTAGTAGCAAGTCCTTTAGTGAAAATATCTGCAAACTGGGCCGTAGAAGGCACATGAAGAACACGCACTTCTCCCAAAGCGACCTTCTCTCGAACAAAATGAATGTCAATCTCGATATGCTTTGTCCGCCGATGCTGAACTGGGTTTCCAGACATGTAAACAGCTGAAATGTTATCACAATATACCACTGTAGCCTGACCAATAGGTCGGTGTAACTCAACAAGTAACTGACGCAACCAAACTGTTTCAGCAACTGCATGAGCAACAGCACGGTACTCAGCCTCTGCAGACGAGCGAGAAACCGTAAGCTGACGCTTCGAAGACCAAGAAATTAAATTGTTGCCAAGAAAAACACAGTATCCTGAAGTGGATCGACGAGTGTCCGGACAACCAGCCCAGTCTGCATCGGAATATGCTGTCAATGATGTGGGTGATGAGTGATTGATATGCAAACTATGATCTAATGTACCTTTGAGATATCTAAGTATGCGTTTGACATGGTTAAAATGGGGAACTCTTGGATCATGCATGTATAGACAAGCTTGCTGAACAGCATATGATATTTCGGGACGTGTAATGGTGAGATATTGAAGGGCTCCAGTTAAGCTACGGTATAGAGTTGGATCAGGAAAAATATCACCATCCGAGGAAAATTTAGAAGAAGTATCTACAGGTGTACGAGATGGTTGACAATCTAACATGCCAGCCCTAGTTAGGAGATCAACAGAATACTGACGTTGAGAGAGGAAAAGACCAGAAGAATCACGAGTGACAGCTATACCTAAGAAATGATGAAGAGAACCTAGATCAGTCATAGAGAATTCAGTTTGTAGGAGAGAAATAATATGAGTGAGAAAAGTTGTGGAGGAGGCAGTGAGAACTATATCATCAACATAAAGTAGAAGATAGGCAACCTGATTGTTAGAGTGGTAAACAAAGAGTGAGTAGTCAGAACGAGAGGGAATGAATCCTATTGTTTGAATGAAGGTAGAAAAACGTTGAAACCAGGCTCGGGGTGCTTGTTTGAGACCATAGAGAGATTTTTGGAGAAGACAAACATGATCAGGAAAAGAAGAATCTTCGAAACCGGAAGGTTGTTGAGAATAGACAATTTCGTTTAAGGAACCATGAAGGAAAGCATTTTTTACATCTAGTTGATGAATAGGCCAGGAAGAGGAAACAGCAAGACTGAGAATGGTTCGGATGGTGCTAGGTTTAACTACGGGAGAGAAAGTTTCATCGTAATCGACACCGTGTTGTTGAGAGAACCCACGACAGACCCAACGCGCTTTATACCGAGAGAGAGTGCCGTCGGAATGAAATTTTTGACGGAACACCCATTTTCCAGAAACAACATTTGCATTGGGAGGTCGGGGAACAAGTTGCCATGTGTTATTAGATTGGAGCGCTTGAAACTCATCACGCATGGCAGCAGACCAGTTCGGATCAAGAAGAGCAGATTTGTATGTTTTGGGAAGAGGTGAGAGAGTTGGAGAAGCATGAAGATTGAGGCGGTTTTGAGGGAGGCGAAAACCAGACTTTGCACGTGTACGCATGGAGTGGTCGTTAGTAGGTGCCATAATGGGAACGGCATGGGAAGGAGGAGCTGTTGCATCCGGCGCAGCGGAGGAGGAGGACGCAGCAGCATGCGGGGCAGAGGATTGGGTGGTTTGGCTGTCGGGGGCAGGGGTTTTGGGGCGGCGAGTATAGACCTGGGTTATGGGTGGTTTAGACACGGGTGCTGTTGGGGCTGTCGGGGCAGCCGAGTCGGCCGGGGCAGGAGAAGTGGCTGCCGCGGCAGGGAATTGAGCAGCCGGGGCTGCCGCGGCAGGGAATTGGGCAGCCGGGGCTGCCGCGGCAGGGAATTGGGCAGCCGGGGCTGCCGCGGCAGGGAATTGGGCAGCCGGGGCTGCCGCGGCAGGAGTGTGGGGCAGGTTAGGAACAAAAAGGTGAGGGTTTATGGAGTTGGCTGAGCGAGGTGTAGCGGTGTTGGGAGGGGATGTAGGGGTTCTAGTGGCGAAGGGAAAAGTGTTTTCATCGAAAGTGACGTGCCTAGAGATGTGAACATAGCCGGTCACAAGATCAAGACACCGGTAGCCTTTGTGTTCATCCGAATAACCTAGAAAGACACAAGGAAGGGAACGTGGAGAGAGTTTGTTTGGGGAAGTTGCATAGATATTGGGAAAGCAAAGGCAACCAAAAACGCGAAGCTCAGTGTAGTTTGGGTGAGAGAGAAAAAGAGAGTAGAAAGGAGTAGTGGTTGGGTTAGTGCTAGATGGTCGAATATTGAGGAGATAGGTTGCGGTTCTAAGAGCTTCAGCCCAAAATTTCGAGGGCATAGATGATTGAATGAGGAGTGTACGAATGATGTCATTGATGGTGCGGAGTGATCGCTCAGCCTTGCCATTTTGCGGGGAAGTGTAAGGGCAAGAGAAACGGAGGAGAATGCCATTTTGGAGAAAGAAATTACGGTTTGCAAAGTTGTTAAATTCTTTTCCATTGTCACATTGGATAAATTTTATTGGTAAAAGGAAGTGTGTGTTGACATAAGTTTTAAAGTTGATAAAAAGGGAGTGGACATCTGATTTGTTGCGAATTGGAAAGGTCCAAATGAAGTGTGTAAAATCATCTAAGATAACTAAGTAGTATTTGAAACCGGAGAGACTCACAGTGGGAGAGGTCCATAAATCACAGTGTAAAAGTTCAAAGGGATAAGTACTATGAGAAGTAGAATGCCCAAATGGTAAACGAACATGTTTTCCTTGTTGACAAAACTCACAAACGGAGGAATTATGAACCTCTTTATTACAAGGGATCGAAAAATCACTAAGTAGAGAGGATAAAGTGGCTTTATTGGGATGGCCTAAACGTTGATGCCATAGATCTACGGAGGCGAGCATGGATGATGGAGACGAATCCGCAGGGGCGCCATGAACAGAGTAGAGGTCGCCAGAGCTATCGAAGCGAGCGATCTCCGCCTTGGTCAGGAAATCCTTCACAGACAAGCCAAAAGGGTCAAATTCGACGGAAACATAGTTGTCTTTGGTGAAACGACGAACAGAGATTAAATTTTTAATGAGGGCCGGTGCAACTAAGACATCTCTAAGAAGGAGTGGTTGGGAGGTGGATGATGCAAGGTTTGTATGACCGACACATGAAATTGGTATGGAGGAACCATCGCCTAATGTAATGGATGAAAAGTGAGATGGTATGCAAGTTGACAGCATATTATTCGATGAAGACATATGACTAGAAGCACCAGAATCGAAAATCCAATCAGTACCTGAGTTGCCTTGAGCAGCAAAATTATTCATGGCCTGTAGAAACGCAGCTTGGTCCCAGCTCGGAGTAGAGGGAGACGGTGCAGCTGACGGAGCAGGTACTGGTGCAGGTGGGGGCGGTGCAGCAGGTGTCGAGTACATGTTGTATGGCGAGTAGTAGCCTCCAGGAGTATAAGGGGCCGGTGCCGAAGGACCCATAGCAAAAGGCATCGACGAGTGCATCGGCGAGTGCATCGGCAGGGCATAGGGAGCCGGCGATGGTGGAGCATACATGGGCGGTGAAGGAGCGGCGTAATGAGCTTGTGCAGGGACCCGTGGTGCAAGGAGGCCAGGTGAGCCTGTATGAGGGTGCACGCCGGGCTGCCACGAACCAGTGTAGGCAGGTGGTGCGCCAACGGGAGAGGGCGCGGTCCAGGGCATTGGCCAAGCCTGAACCATGCCAGTCCAAGGGTCCTGAGAAGATCGCCAAGCTGGTGCTGCAGGTGTAGCCGGTGGTGGTGCCGATGCAGGTGGAGGAGCCGGTGCTGATGAAGGAGGCCGTGGTGCGGGCGGCCGATAGATAGGCCGGGTGCCCCTATAGTTGGGGCTAGGGCGCCAACCTGGCGGTGGAACAGGCGCAGGCGGCGCCGGAGGCAGTGGCGGCGCAGGAGGTCGTGGAGCAGCAGCATAGGCCTGAGGGCGAGACTCTTGAGTGGTCATGGTACGGTCCGCCCAGGAGAGCAGGGAGCGGACTTCTGCAAAGGAAGGAGGCGGCCGCATCATGGGGATGAAGGACTGCTGCTTGTCGAAGCGCTGACTGAGGCCGATGAGGAGGATCTTGATGAGCTGTTTGTCCTCAATGTGATCGCCGAGTTCACGGAGTTCATCGGCGATGGTCTGGAGGCGCTGGCAGTATACCCCCACGGGCAAGTCGCCCTGGGCGGTGTTCCGAAGCTCCGTGTTGAGCGTGTTGACACGGGCGTCGACGTTGTCCTGGAAAAGCTGGCGGAGGGCTGCCCAAAGGGCGGCGGCGCTGGTGGCAGCCCTGAAGACGAGATTAAAAATCTCGGTGCTCACCCGCTGGTAGATCCACTGTATCACAGCGAGATCATCCTTGACCCAGCGGGGATCCGAGGGAGACGGCGGGATGCTGAGGTCGACGTGCGCCAGGAGATTGCAGCGACCCAAGTGCACCTCAAAAAGATGCCTCCAATGGTAGTAGTTGTGTTTGGGGAGATCTAAAGTGATGGGTATCAAGGGGGTGACGTCGGAGATTGTATCGGCGAAGTTGATGGTGGTAACGATAGGGGGTGGGGCGGCGATAGGGGGTGGGGCGGCGATAGGGGGTGGGGTGGATGAGGTGGATGGCTTGGCAGCCGCGGCGACGGTCATGGCGGATGGCTTGGCAGCCGCGGCGGCGGCCATGGCGGCGCGCCACTCGAAGAACCCCGGAGGGGGCGGTGGCGGCGGTGTGGGAGGCGGTGGAGCCATGCCCTAGAATCTAACCTTAATCTGATACCATGTAAATTTGTGATAATAATAATAATAGATAGATTTACAATGAGGGAATACATTGGTTTATATAGGAGAGGGGTGCAGCGCACCGGCCTAAACCCTAACTTGATATGCAAGTAAACATAATCTAACAGATCCTATTAGAAGATGCAACTACATCATATCGCATCCTAGCGTTCATGAGTCTCAGGAAGAACATGATGATGAGACACAGTACTAGATGTAGTACGAAGGACAACATCATGTCTTCCAACACTGGTGAGGTTTCGACCCAAGAAAAGGTATGAAAAAACACCAGTATTACTGTTTTACAATACATGAAATTAATCATGTTCTTACAGTTACAGATCACTTCACTGTTTACAAAAATAGGAAAACAATGACGGCTCGACTTCAGAAGTTGGTGAGCCTAGCAGGTTACAGTCCGACTACTACCAATATATGGAGTCGGAAGAAATAGATCAACACTACCCGCCGACCTATATGAAACCGCTGGTAAAAATAAAAATACATTACTTGTAAAATTTAAAACGATTTACCTATTTAAATTCTTTGTATGGTGCATACTTTCTGCACGTTCATGCCACATTGTTATAACGTGCTACATACGTATTTACAGTATCGCAGAAGGTTTAATATTATCGAGTCCATGGAGCTGCTGACATGGGCAAGCATGAGAGGAATGCGTGTGCAGCGTCCAAGATTTATACAAAGAAAGGGCGGTATTTATCAAGGCTGGGTGGACATTGACATACCGGGACGGCACTACGAAGGGCCATCTCGGTGTACAATATATGGGGAACAAGAAGATGATCCTGTTAAAGCAAAGGAGATTGCATCAATAGAAGCACTGGAGTACCTTTCTGCCCTAGAAGCAACCACAAAAGTTCAAGCGAATGTTAATCCAGCAGAACAAGCAGAAAAGAAGAGAAAATTCTAGGTCTACTTGGATTAAAATAAATGATACCTTGCAAAGTAGCACGAAAATAATATTTTATCTGCTGAAGATATGCATGTTGTAGTAATATCGAGAATCATAATAAATATCTATATGTAAGTGCGAAGTGCGAGCATACCGGAACTTTAATTATTTTAGCAATTTTCTTTTGCTTTCTCATGGAGAAAGAGTTGATGTCTTTTTTTTATTACAATGCTTTGTATGGTTTCCAGAAAGGATCTGTATCACCTACCACACTGTTTACTATTTTAAGACATTTTGGTATTGCAAGGGAAAGAAATTCTACCTACCTGTCGGTAGCTGAAACCAATTAGGTTTACACATATGGAAACTGAATAAGGCATACGCCTGGTAGCTACTTCTTTCGCTTCCACCTATTTTGACAACGCGTGTACGTTTGGCATCCTCTTATTTAAAATTCCCATCTATCTATATAAGTACCACCATGCTACCCATTTTTTGCTTCATCCGTATGCCTATCTTTCCTTGAGCTTTCATTGACAAACCGCCTACTGTTTTGTCGATTGTTTTTTGGTCTCTGTTGCTATCTTTTTCCATAAGGTATGTTTTCCGTTTAAATTTAACTCTTCCGCTTGTTTGCCATGCATATATATGCAATCTGGTGCTAAATTTCTCTCTTTACTTTTTCCCCAACTGCTTCTTCGTTGTGAAGTTTGCATATTAGATGGACATGGAATTATTTTTTGGGGATGTGCAACAACAATCCAGATTATGTGCACCTCTCCATTTCTCTTATACGATTGAGCCTATATCTTCTTTCCATCAATTGCCCGTTGAGGACGTGTTGGATGTAGTACGTCGGAAATTCAACATCCGTTGTAGCCTCGTGGTTCACAGATTCTGTTCATCAGTTGGTTGTTTCTTTTCCAGATCATGCCGAGGCATCATCCGCTCAGCAATTTGCATATGAAAATGTATTTATGTATGTAAAAGGTTGTCGTTACAGGTTTTCGATGAATGACTCACCTGTGTATTGTCAGAATATCTCCACCGACCAACGGGTTATTCTCAGGATTAAGAGACTTCCGTTGCATATGTGGACAGGACGAATTGTTGAACAGATACTGAGTCCATATTGCGTTGTCGACTACATTGAACCTGCTACACGCTTAATGGACGATTTATCTGTTTTTGTTTGTATGGCTCGGTCACGGCGGAGGGTGCTCATACCATCACAAATTCAGATTGTTACCAGTGATGACTCGGAGGCTGCAACACCTGAGGGTACTGCTTTTTTGCCACTTTGTACACATACTTTTATAGTTTCCATCGATCCGTCCGAGTTCATGTTAGGTGTCACACAGAACTGTCCGTACGAAGTTTTATCTCAGTCCGACGGCAGTGAACAAGGAGAATTCAGAGCCTACGTATCTTCAAGATTGTTGAGCAAGGAACTTATTCACAAGTATTCTTCGGCTGTTGTTCTAACGGTTCAAGGAGGGTCCTACTACACGTGTCTGCCAAATGTTTGTTTTGCTATTAACAATACAGGGCATCTACGGATTCAGACCAAAATGCTCGATCACAGAGTTTATTTACTGTACTTCGAGACTCCCAGGAAGGACATAGATCTTTATTCCTATATTGTGCCACAATTCAGTGATTCTATTCGGTCAGGTGAAATATCATTTCAGAGATGGACTTCTCAGTACGGATCTGTTCGTTCCACACTTGATCATTTGGTAAACCTGACGTTCGTGGGCCTACCTTGTCAATTTTGTACACCGTCAATTGTTGAATACATCTTAGGCACGTTTGCAATGATACAAAGGCATCATACTGCTACACGTGTGGTATCTGCTTCAAGTCCAACAGAAGAAGAAAGCATATACAGATATCAGTGTTCCGCTTGGTGTCCAACACTTAATTGCGTGCCGCGCAAGATATTAATAAATTTGCTGCCCCCTCATCTTGCGGACCATAATGTAGTATCTAGAGTAGTAAACTTTCTTTGGCGGTTGAGCATGTTCCTTGATTGTGTTTAATTACACGGATTGTAACGTCTACGGTATACTTTCTCTTCGTGTGTATTCTGATGAAACAAACAGTTTACGTATTATTAAGTTGTTAAGATGATTATACAGCATAAAAGTGAACTGTGCAACACTACCAAGTGCATGCAATTAATGTTACATTTTTAGTGTTCTTTGTCTGCCAGTTGAAAGCAGGGTCAAGGGAGGAGGTACAAGTGAGGGCCATCATGAATGAGTGAAGAGGAAGCTTTGTCTGCCAGTTGAAAGCAGCGTTAAGGAAGGAGGTACAAGCAGCACGATCAGCAACGTGAGAAATATCCAACATGTCCCAATAAAGAAGTAGCGTAGAGTAGCATGTTTTACCACGTTTTGTAAATTAGTTATTGTAATTTCATTTTCAGCCAGTTGTATATTACTTATTGTAGGCTTGCCTAAACCGTTTAGAAGTTCACCTATATCGAACTTCAGGAACAACAACGTATCAGACTGTATTGTAAGAAAGGAATAATCTATAAGCTTTGTTCTCGTAGATCTCGTGTGTCACTCAGTGTACCCTATGCTCCATCACAAACTACGTGTTGCTCATAGATATGTCTGCCCCGGAAAAAAATTCCCATTGGACATCACTTCGTTAAGCCATTAAATTGGACCTGCTAATTCGTCAGAACTTATTCGCTCATGACAGTCGCAATAATTAACTAAAACGTATGCATAATCAATAAAAAAATCATAACAAAAAATAACATCACGGGCGCGGCGTGCCGCCGCGCCAAGGCCTACTAGTTGGGAACTATGTGGATCATCAAAATCAAAACATGGATACTCAGGCTCTGTCAAACCCCAGCAGATCCCTCTCTGCTTGGCCCGTACACCACACTCTTGTGCCATCTTGAGGAAACGTCGGAGTGATATTACCTTGCTTGGCTAGGATGGAATGTAGACCGGAGGGTATGATGTAATGGGGATAGTAGGTGATGAGACTGTCGTAGTAACCGTCAACAAAATAGGGCATGAGAATTGAAGCAGACTGCAAAGTGACAATGTCATAGGATGCTGCTGGTCTAAGAGACTACAGATATGCAAGTTTTATTTCTTTCTTATTTGCTGAGCCTGCTAGATATAGATATCGGCAAAGAGATTTCACATATTTGATAAGTATGAGTCCGGTAAATGGCGTCCATAAACTTACACACGCATTACACAAAGTGATAAACTCTAGCTAGAGATCGGTGCTACTGACACCTCGGCGATGGAGATGACCTGCAAGAAGTCATGTTGAATTGTTGATACATTGAGACAAAACATACTCCTTCAGTGAAAATCATACACAGCTTGGGAACATTAATAAAACACGAGAATTCACGGGCTTCAAGAATAACGTGCCGAGCATACCTGCAAAATATACAAGGTCATTTTGTAAAGTATCTGGCTATCCAAACTTATCTAGCTGCACTGATCTATCAGACTAGTTCGCTTAATGAACTGGCAAAGGAAAGAAAAAACAGTTCAAACAAAACATAAACAAACTATTCTCATGGTAAATACCACAAGTTGAATAGAATAGGAACATAATTTCTCCTTCAATTTTTCTATGACTGAATGTGATCAGCAACAAGGGAAAATTATACCCCCATAGTAACCTTATTAAGTATGCAAAGCCATCGGTCCTAAATGTTTAGAGTTTATCCATAAAACATAAATTGAAGGAATTATCTATAATCCAACGACAAGAGCCTATTTGCACCAAAGCAAATAAGGAATCTTAAGTCTAATATTATAGGTTGCAAAAAAAAAAAAGACTACCAGTCTAGCAGGATACAGTAACATTGCCCTAAAAGCATTCAAATTTGCAGTAAATTTTGCAAAAATTGCAGCATTAACTCTCCTACATATTCAGTTGCTGGCAAAGAAATAAACGAATCCAATGAAAATCTCCTGAATATAGTTTGGAGTGGATACAAATCCAGGTCTTGCATGAGAATTAAGTTAATTAGCATCAGCAGCAATAGCTCAAGACAGATATACTTGTTCTGATTGGCATCACGTCGCAAGAAAACAGGTCGAGGATGAAATTAAATTGTTAGGACTTCAAGTTCTGTGCATAACCTGTACTTGGCACAAATTGGACATATATACCTGTACTTGGCACAAATTGGACATATATAACAGTATGAATTTGAAATATGTTGTGCAATCTCAAGAAGTGTTATGGCTAATTGAGCTCGGTGTAGGAAAAACTCGCAGGAACTCCCTCGTGACATTTGATTGGCCAACACCAGACAGAAAATAGATATTAGCACTGACGAGTAGATAACATAGCACATTACCCCCAAAAATCCATCAACTATACATCTTCAATCAAGCGGCTATATTTACAAGCTGCTATCATGGATACCAAAATCATCCTAGCTCGACGACAGCATGAGAAAGCACCTTGGATAATAATTACTGAGATCTGAATGGTGATTACCACATAAAAAGCAACAACAATGGTATGATAGGATCATAAGATACTTATTCTGATTACAAAAGAATGTGCCACCAGCCCACCATTCATTTTCATGTTGATAGTTCTCAAGGCTACTCTTCTGATTACCTAGTCAATATGAATGCAGAAATATTACTGTCCTTGTATGATATGCATTTCCGAATGCTTAGATGTGCCGCCCTGCACATATGGGTTCTAAATATATCGATGACAAAAGGATTAAAAAAATCTAAATTTTTTGCCACATTCAAAAAACAGAGGAATCCTTATCAGAGATCTGAGGGTGATATTTTCTCCGGTAGTGGTATGAATTATGAAGTGTACATTTGTGAATGCTTAGATGTGCCACCACCCCACTCTACTACAACCAGGTCCTCTACAGATCATGAACATATCAATGACAAACCTATCAAAATCATCTAAACTTTTGCCACATTGAACAGGANGGAACGTGATCCTACGAAATGTTTATGATACTGTTAGTTGACTTGGTTATCAGCTCTAATTCACGTGCCCGGTTTGACTTGCTCTGTCAATCATTGATGCTCCGATGACTGTCACGTGTGGCTGACAAGTGGCACATCTATCATGTTTCCAAGTCAATCATCACAAGGTCACTAATTTTCGTAATCGTACAGAGCTAGTTGAAGTCTCTGTACTCCTGTGCATTTCTCTCTTCTGAATGTCAAGCAACAACAAGCACGCTAGCAGTTAGCTACTTCGGCCCGGCCCGGCCCGGCCCACGACCCATGAGTAGCCTCGTCCGCTTCCTCTTCTCCCTCGCCGCCGCCATCGCCGCGGCTGCCCTCCTCACCGCCTCGCTCCGCCGCCGCGCGCAGCCGACCCGCCTCCCCGACCAGCTGAACCCCGGCCCCATGGCGGCACGCAACCGGAGCTTCGTGCTGTGGCTGCACGGTCTCGGCGACTCCGGGCCCGCCAACGAGCCCATCCGCACCTTCTTCTCCTCGCCGGAGTTCCGCCTCACCAAGTGGGCGTTCCCCTCCGCCCCAAACGCCCCCGTCTCCTGCAACAGTACGCCTCCTGCCACCCTTCCTAGCTCGCCCCTCACACCATTAACAACATCAAATTTGAGGGAATTTGTACTCTGCTTGACCAGATGTTAAATCACCTAATTCTGAAGAACAAATTTTCTTTTGCTCTTTGCAGATGGCGCTGTGATGCCGTCTTGGTTCGACATCCACGAGCTACCCATGAAACGTGTGTGAGTCCAGTCATTCACTCCCTCCCACTTGTGTAAGCAGACGAGACAAGTAGCTTTAACAGTAGACATTGATCTGGCTCAAATCTGTAACGAGCAGGGATCGCCGCAAGACGAGGGTGGAGTTCTTAAGGCCGTGGAGAATGTGCACGCCATGATCGACAGGGAGGTAGCCGCTGGGATCCATCCTGACAATATATTGTCTGTGGGTTCAGTCAAGGAGGTAGGATTGATACATTCGTTGGATGTGTTTTGGAGACGGAAACTCTGAACTAACATATGTATTGCATTGTGTATCGGACATTCGGATGGCAGGTGCTCTGACATTAGCAAGTGTTTTGCTGTATCCGAAGACACTAGGTGGTGGCGCTGTGTTCAGTGGCTGGGTACCTTTCAGTTCGTCAGTCATTGAGAGGGTTTCACGTGAAGCGAGGAAGGTATGTGATTACTGTCATCCCTTGATGTCTTCTACTTAAGTTTCACACACTATCACTAGATATGAGGAAGCACAGATATATAGGTGGTAAAAATTGAAGACTAGTCGAACAAGAGCTGTGGTTGGGTGATGTTTATGTTCTGCCTTGTTGTTGCGTATAGTTCTTCTTATGCACCGAACACTGTCGGAACTCTGCCTACACTGGTACCGCCATACCCAGGATCCATCGGCTAAAGATGTTGTCAAATTTAGTTGGATTGCAGATGCACCTGGAACAGAAGTACTTATTGCAATAATTCCTTATCAAAATGAACTACTCAACAACTGAATGACATAGTTTTTGCAACTATTATGTTGGATTGAGCTGTCTATGAAAGCGACTGAAAGACAAAAATGTATTGACCTGAATGTTGCCAAAGGAAATTCACTCTTCTGAGCTTTAGCTATTTCCAAGTAGGTTACTTTGAAACTCATTATCCAGTGTTGCCACGGAAATATGAAATATTGCAATATTCCTACTGTGATCCAACCTACATAGTATAAATTATTACATTTAGGACAAAGAAGTGATGTCGCCCACCTAAGGATTTTTTATGTAAGGTAGTAACTAAATTAGGCAAAAACATTGTACAGCGATAATTAGCTCCAATCTACTTTTGTATTTCAACCAGTAAACTATGATGTTATTGTACACGACAATGGTAAATTAAACCTTGAAGGATGCCATTGGCAATCTACAAACCTAGACTCTATGAGCGATGTGATGACTGACTTAACCGATTATATTGAGCAGTGTTAGTCTTTGCACTGAAATCGTAGCATTGAATTTTCTATACAAGAACGTATGGATGAAAAACACGCAGATTACAGGCATTTCTTAAACATGCTTAATGCAATCCGCCTGATTGATAGAAGGAATCACTTGCTTTAAAAAATAGTGAATTTTGAAGAATGTTAGATGAACCCTTCACTATACGGATATGTGCAGTTCAATTATACAAGAGATTTGGTTTTATTTTGCTGAAATTTTATTCCTGGAACTTTTCAGACACCTATTATGTGGTCACATGGAGTGGCTGACAGAGTGGTATTATCGAAGCCGGTCAAGCTGGCCCGCCATTTCTGCAAAGCGCCGGTATGAGTTGTGAGTTCAAGGTAAATTTCCTGCATCTTCCTTTTTTGCTTCCCTCTCCAGACGAGCCTCTGTTTATGCTTTTCTGCAACCCTTTGGTTTTTGTGTTACCTCTGAGCTCTCAACTTCTCACGCACTTTTATCAGGCATATCCAGATCTCGGCCACTCGATTGCAAGGAAGAGCTAGCCTCTCTTGTGGTGTGGATCAAGGGTCGTCTAAAAGCACCTCAGGAGTAGGAAAGTTAATGATCTTCAGTTTTGGCCCCGCTACCACAAAACTTTCCCACTATAGCGCACCGGCTAATGCGCTCGTAATCAAATTGTATTCGGTATTGATGAATTCAGATGATCCCAGTTATTTTCAGACTTGGTCATGTTCGTACATACTCCCTCCGTCCAAAAATAAGTGTCTCAAGTTATTAAAATGTGGATGTATCTAGACATGTTTTTATGATTAGATACATCCATATTTTGACAAACTTAAGACACTTATTTTGGGACGGAGGGAGTATGTACTACTGCCTTGTGTATCTAAGATTGAGCTGCTACCCGAAGATCGTTGAGAACTGGACGTAGACACCCTCTCTTTTCATTCCACAGATTTTGTCTTTCGGTGCCGTCCATCTTGGCTCTCCACATCCAGTTTCCGTAAGCACGGCACGTAGAACTTGTCCTCCTTTTCCAGTAAGATACCGGGATTCTTTTGCCAGCGTTGGATATACCGAATTTCATGTCCTTTCTGCGCAAAGAAGAAACGACCATTGTCTCTTTGGATTTGCTTTGCTCTACGATCTCGGGTATTTCGCTTTAAGTTTCAGCCAGCGAACCTGGCTTGGCTCGAGCACAGCCACGGAGTCAAACTGAACTCATTCGACATGTTCCTTTCCAAAAGTTTTACAGGTTGACACGCCGCCGGCTACACCGTTTCCTGGCTGCTGACCGTTTCAAGGCGAACGAAAGAACGAACGTAGTAGCAGCCGACTGATCGCTCGCTGGGCTTGCGCTCGACTCTCGTCGCCAGTTCCTCCGTCCCGGTCAGCTACGGCAATCTATGATTGAGAATGACCGCGACCTGGCATCGAAATTCCCGTCGCCGATACGACCCTCTTTGCATCTCTGTCGTTGCACGGTAAGTGGAAGAGTGGTCCGAAACGGTCGCAAAAGTGAAATCAGGACAGGTTCAATACTACTCTCTTTCCATCACGACTTAAGTGTACTTCCATCTACAGTAGTTGTCAAAAAGAAAATTGATCAACTTTATAGAAAAGGATATATATATATGATGTCAATTTGGTAAAGTTGGACACTTTTTAAGACGGTTCTAATGGTACTACTAATTTAGTGTCGTAGTTGCTACTATTCCCTAAAGTTGGACACTTTTTAAAAAGTTTGACTTAATACAATAGGTAGAAGTAGACTTATTCGTGGAGGAAGTGAGTATTTCAGTAACCAAGCTTTGTCTTCGTACAATATCGGTTAGTCCGCCTGTCATATTTCTAAGATGAGCAGAGATGCATTTCTATTTCGAGGCATCTTCAGATCGCACAAACTTAAAACGATAGAATAGGAAAAACACAAGATGTCACTATGTGGAATTCCTACAAAATTTCGAAACATATGAGTTTCGAACATAGCTCTTACGATGGTCGCTTATGCATGTCCGTCAAAAATAGTTTAGAAGCCCCAAGTAATAAGACGGTAGGCTTATGGGAGAAGATGAGGAGGGGGCAGCTTATTTTTTTAAGCAGTCAAAAGAACTAGTCCTTAATGACGCTTTGCAGCTCACCAGCTCCGATCACCACCAATTCTCTCCCATGGGTCCCACCAGCCGACCAAACCTCCAAGATTAGTCTCTTCAAGAGGCATGTGACACAAAAGCAGCGCCGTCACCTAATCCTCGCCCTATCATACATGGGATATGGGGTTTACCCCCAAATGTTCCTGGTTGGAGGAGGAGGTAGAAACACTGCCTTCATGACGCCCTAAAGAACACACCTATGTTTCATCTGACAATGTATCGTGAAGCACACACCCGTCACGCGAAGATCGGCTAGACCACCACCGCAACTCGGCGCCCAAACCGCCAACTCCGCACGCAGTTTGTGCAGCCACCAGCGACAACAGAAAGCGCCATTCGGAGCCACGCCAGCCCAGCGAGAACCCCTCCATGAATAGTACCCAGCAAGATTGCAATGTTCGACAATCGACTCGGCACCCCGCACGACGCCTTGCTTAGACCCTCGTTGCCAGCCACCGCAACTGGCGGATCCATGCATGTTGCCACTACCGACCACCACCATCCCTCCCTTGGCGGTGCGACGAGACCATCGTGTCGCCACTCCCCACGCTAGCCATGGTCGCCCATCCCCGGAGCTCCCGCACACAAGGATGCCAGCACGCGCTATCTAGTCACGCCTCGCCCAGCGTACTGCACGACCGAAATCGCCAGATAGGTGTCGCCATCTTGCCTTCGAATCTACCACTAACGAATAGCCCTACCGTTGACGTAGCATGGCGACACCTTTGACAGTCGAAAGAGGGGGAGGGGGGGTGTCATCCGCACGGGAGCGTAGGAGAGGATAGGACCTTAATAAAACTAGAAAAATGAATAGAAAACATACTCCTTGAGTAGTATCATTCGTTTTCCACTTTAGATTCTAAATTTTGTAATTCCTGCATTTGAGAGGGCCTCAAAGACAAACAATCGTGACGTCTTCAACATGTGTTAGCCGGACGTGCCTCGAGTCAAGTTCCTAAATCGATCATCACGGTACGGGAATCCGAGTTAGGCCACCAGCCCGCGACATTTGCACCCCAAAACTGGAGCACGCGGTTGATAATAAGGAAAACGAGAACGAGGCAAGGGAAGGGAAGGTAGGGACGCATGGCATGATTCGTCGTCGTCGTCCCCAGCCTTTCTTTCGAGCGTACCGAAACGAACAAAAGCACAGGTCCCCTCACCGGAGTCCCGCGCCTCGTGCTCGCCGCCGCCGCGTCACCCGTCTTATTATTATCATCCTCACCGTCTCCGATTTACAATCACAATCTCGGTAGCAAGCAGGACACTCGAGGACTGCTCGTACTCACGTCACATGCCGCTCGATCGCTGCTACTCGTATTTGGCTGCTCTTGCTTATTATCGTGTAACGCATACAGGTGACAAAGCCTATGTGGATATTATGGGTTACGAAGAGCGAATCCTCGACAAGACGGAGGCTCTTGTCCAAAGCAGAACATGCCCTTTGACAAGGTGTAGGGAGGGTCGCTACCTAGCTTAGCTTAGCTTGGGTCTAATTAAGCAGTACGGCTCAACGTACTAGTACTACTCGTATCGTACTAGTGTGTCGCATCATCATTGCATAGTTATCGGAGTAGTTTATGGTGACCGCAGCCAAGCCATGGCTTGACTGTTGTCGACGTACACACTCACAGGTTTCTCCGACTAGGCCCTACGGCGCCGTACACACTCACGAGGAAATAAATTACACTACGTGCAGTAGTTTTTACCATGGGATAATTTGACCGTAGGCAGTCTAGAAATCTTCATCGGGGCCATAAAGAACCCCGTAAAGACAGTTTGATAGAGCAACTCCAGCCGTTGGCCCCCCCAGGGTATCCGGCGAAGGCTTTTTAGCCCGTTCGCCGGCGCCCCCCAGGCCTTGGGGAGGCCTCGGTTCCCACCCGCCCCCCCAGCTTTCAGCCCCAAGGCACTTTTTTTTTTGAATCGGCGTGTTCCCGCTACATATCGGCGATCATCGATAGTCCGGTCAAGCTCAAAAGAAAACATAATTCGGTAAAAAAGAGGCCAAATCGACGACGTCGACCTCAAATCGCCGGCTCGTCGTCCTCCACTTGCACCACGACGGAGAAGTCGGTCGATGGCGCAGCGATCTGCGGCGACGATGCCGGCTCGTCGTCCTCCACTTGCACCACGTAGGAGGGAGCGGTCGATGATGCAGCGATCGGCGGCGACGATGCAGGGGTAGTACTGGTGCTCGGCGTCGTTTTCGTGGTGGAGCCTTCCGTTGTCGGAGTCGGGGTCATCGTCGGGAGTGGAGTCGGGGTCGGGGTCGGGGTCGGGATCGGCGCGGGTATCTCGTTCAGGATGAGGTCGCGCTGGCTCATGTACCACGCCTTGACCTTGGCGTCCATGATCGTCGCCGGGTCGGCGCTCATTAGGAACGCCAGATCGGTGTTCCTCTTTTTGGCCGCGACGTTGGTTTTCAGGAGGTCGATCTTCACGTCTTGTTTCTCCATCATCTGCAACCACCTCGCGTCGAACTTCTCGTCCCTCTTGACGGCGTGGGTCTTGGCGTCGGCAATACACTTCTCGATCGACGTGTGCAGCCTTTCTGTCGCCGGTGCGCTCGCCCTCGCCGCCTTCGCCTTCTTGTTCCCTTCTGGACGTCCATCCGAGGCTCCCGACCCCGGTTCGTCGGGGTTGAAAGGTTCTTTCCCCTTGCCGAGGTTCAGACGAACCTCGGCCCACTTCTCGCACTTCTCGATCCTGGAGAAGACATGGAGGAATTTGAACTCGGCGCCTTTGCTGTCCTGCCGGTACATCTCGAACATCCGGACCATCTGCCGGCGCGCAACGAAAGGAAAATGTCAGCCGGAAGAAACAAACAGACTATGGGCGACCGAGTCGGGGTTTTTACCTGTCGCTCGACGTCGGCGCCGCTCTCCGGGCGAGCCATGACCTCCTCGACGATTCCGTGCCATTTGCTGCAGGCCGCCTGGACGACCGCCCAGTGGTTCGCCATCGCTTTCTCGCCGCGCGCGCCATGTAAAATCCTTTGAACTCGGGGTCGCAAAGGTTGCGCTCGTCGAACGATCTCTTCACCCTCGCCCAATAGTTCTCCGAGTTCTGATTTGCGCCCGTGATTGGGTCAATGCTCACCGTCTTCCACGCTTCGGCGAGACACTCGTCTTCCTTGGCGGACCATTTGATGCGAGGCTCGGCTTTGTCGGCCGCCTTCTTCTTCTTCTTCTTCTTCTTGCGCTCGTCGGGTTGTTCCTCATCCTCCGCGGCGACGGGTTGTTCTTCATCCTCCTCGTACTCGCCGTATTCTTCCTCCTCCCCGGCGAACTCATCCCCGGCAAAGTCTTCCCCGGCAAAGTCGGCCTCTTCTTCTCCCGGGGGGAATGACGCCGCCGCCGCCGCCGAGCCAGACGCGATGATGTCGTCCATGCATGCGTCCTGTGACTCCTGCGATTCGGGCATTTGGCCGAGCACGCTGCGGGTACTATCGAACTCGACCGGATGGTGGAACAGAGGACCATGGTATGGCATGGCCGGCGAGCCCCCGGTGCCGGCGCTGAGTGCGGAAGGGCCGCGGAACGCTATGTTGGGGTTGAATCCGCCGTGCGGGTCGCCGTCTCCGTACTCCAGCGTGTCCCCCCTCCAGTGGGGTGTTGCTGGCGACGCCGGCGAGAAGGCGGTGGGCGACGGCGACGGCGAGAAGACCGACGGTGACGGTGACGCCACGCTTGCTTGGCTTCCTCCTTGGCTTCCTTGGGTTCCCCAAGCGCCGGGCGGCAAATAGAGGCCGTGCGGCGCATACAGTGGGGACGGCGCAGGAAAGCACGGTTTCCCGGCCGCCGCCGCCGCCGCTCGTCGTGTCTCCTTGGCCTCCTCCGCCTCCTTGGCCTTCTTCCTCCCGTCCCTTGCCTTGCGGTCGGCGGTGACCGTCTTCCTTCGGTCGACTTCGTTCGCCCACTCGGTGTTGCTCAAGCCGTCCGGCCGCCCCCTCCCCCTCCCCCTCCCCCTACCCCTCCCGCCCCCCGCCATCTTCGCCGGTGGTTCTTCGCCGGCGGCTCGTGGGTTGTTGAATTTCTTGGGCGCCATATGGGAGGCGATTGCCGCGGGAAACGGCGGGAGCTACGGTATATGGAGAAGGAAAATGGAGGGAAAGCGAAACAATAATGGCGGGAATCGTGTTGTCTCGCCGACAGGGCTGGCCCGCGCGGCGTTTCCCTTGCGCCGGCGCCCCCAGGCCGAACCCAGCGCGCTGGGTTCGGCCTGGGTACGCCGGATAACTTTTGGGCCAAATCCGGCGAAAAACGAGACCCTGGGGGCGCGACTGGGAGAAAAATCGTCCGCCGGCGTCCAAAAAACGGTCCTGGGGGGCTCTCGGGGGGACGGCTGGAGTTGCTCTACGTAATGTGTTTAGGGTTTGCGTGGGGCAATGCCTCTCCACGTATCTCTTTATATATATAGATCAGCTGTGTACAGAATACATCATACAAATACATGACAGGTATAATACATCTAGACCTATTTTAACACTCCCCCTCAATCTGAACTTCTACTCTGTACGAGATTCAGATTGGTACTAAAACGGTCTAGCATCTGTCGAGTAGCTGGCTTGGTGAACACATCAGCTAGCTGATCACTGGAAGAGATAAACCTGACCTGAAGAGCTCCAGACGCCACACGCTCACGCACAAAGTGGAAATCGATCTCAATGTGCTTTGTTCTTGCATGGAAAACTGGATTAGCAGTCAGGTAAGTCGCCCCTAAATTATCACACCACAATATGGGTGTTCGCTGCCGAGATACTCCTAACTCCTTGAGTAGAGACTCTATCCAAATTGCTTCAGCAGCGCCATTCGCCAATGCTTTGTATTCTGCCTCGGTACTTGACCTCGAGACTGTAGGCTGTTTCTTCGAACTCCAAGATATGAGATTCGGCCCAACAAAGATGGCGTAGCCTCCTGTGGATCGTCGATCATCCACACATCCTGCCCAGTCTGCGTCAGTGAAGACACTAATACCAGCCGAGGTAGACTTGCGAAAAAGCAACCCGGTATTCAGCGTGCCCTTAACATAACGCAGGATGCGCTTGACTGATTCCCAATGAACATCAGTCGGCTGTGACAAAAACTGGCAGACCTTGTTTACTGCAAATGATATATCTGGACGGGTGAGTGTCAAATACTGAAGGCCTCCAACAACACTGCGGTACCGGTAAGAATCCTCAATACCCAAAGGAGTGCCAGACTCTCGTGAGAGATGTTCCGTCACATTCAGCGGCGTAGAAGTGGGTCTACAATTCTCCATACTCACACGGTGCAAAAGATCCAATGCATACTTCCGTTGAGTGATAGTCATCCCCCCTGAATTGTAGGACGCTTCAAGACCCAGAAAATACTCAAGGGCGCCAAGATCCTTAATGGGAAAACTGGCAGAAAGGGCACGCAGAAGACCATCAACTGCCCCTGGAGTAGAACCAGCAATTACAATATCATCGACGTACACCAACATGTATACCTGAACACCGTCCCGGGAGAAAGTGAACAACGAAGTGTCAGCTTTGGAGGGAACGAAACCCAGATCAGCCAAAAGAGCACTCAGGCGGGCATACCAAGCGCGCGGAGACTGCTTCAAACCATAAAGAGCTCGCTGCAACTTGCACACATGGGAGGGGTACCGCTCATCCTCAAAACCGGGGGGCTGTTGCATATACACATCCTCTGTCAGAAAAACCGTGGAGGAAAGCATTGCTAACATCAATCTGACGAAGACTCCATCCACGAGACACTGCAAGAGAGAGAACCAGTCGCACCGTAGCTGGCTTGACGACTGGACATAACGTATCACCATAGTCGATGCCATGCCGCTGAGTGAAACCCCGAGCAACAAGTCTAGCCTTATGTTTATCAATAGAACCATCAGGCCGATGTTTGGTCTTAAAAATCCACTTGCATCCGACAATGTTAACGCCGGGAGGACGAGGAACCAAGACCCACGTCTTGGTGTGATGAAGTGCAGCCACCTCATCAGCCATGGCAGCTCGCCACGCAGTCTCGCGGAGTGCATCGCGATGGGACACGGGCGCGGCAAAGAAAGCACGCCGTGCAGGATCGTAACGCACCGTGCCATCGGTGTATGCCTTCTCGCGGCGAGTGTTGTCACGAGTACGGGTGACCATGGCGTGACCAGGATCAGCCGCGGGCGTCGCGGTCGATGGGGCAGAGGAACCCTCGACAGGAGGCGACGCGGGCTGATCAGCGCTGGGTACCGCCCCAGACGGAGGATGGGCCGCGGGCGAGGAGCAGGCCGGCCCATCGCACGGCACAGAGGACGCCGGCGGACCGGACGTGGGCGCTGCATGCAGCCTCGGATCACGCGCCTCCGCATGCACGTCGATCACGGGGACGTGCACGTCGAGCGCAGGCGATGCTGCAACTCCGGCGGCAAGTTGTTCCTGCACACAAGTAGCACTACCAGGCATATCAAGAGGTAAACAGGACAAGTCATATTTGCGCATAGTGACACTCGTAACCGGTTCATCGGAAGGAAAAGTGAGCGCATCTGCAAGAGTGGAAACATCGACCGACACACCGGGAGTGGCATAGGGAAAAACTGACTCATCAAAGACAACGTCACGGGAAATATAAATACGTCCCGTGGATCTATCCAAACACTTATAACCTTTGTGCATGGGGCTGTACCCGAGGAAGACGCACATAGTAGAACGGAATGCAAGCTTATGCGCGTTATACTTGCGCAGACTGGGCCAGCAGGCGCAACCAAAGGTGCGGAGGAAAGAATAGTCAGGCTGGACCTTAAGAAGCCGATGAATAGGTGTATCCTGCTGCAAGACAGCGGTTGGCATGCGATTGATTAAATAGCAAGCCGTAAGAAAAGCCTCATCCCAAAAACGCAAAGGGAGAGAGGAATGAGCAAGAAGTGCAAGACCCGTTTCCACCAAATGACGGTGCTTGCGCTCAGCCACCCCGTTCTGTTGCGAGGTGTGCGGGCAAGAGACACGATGAGCGATGCCAGTGCGCTGAAAGTAGCTATGAAGCCGATGGTACTCACCACCCCAATCCGACTGAACGGTTTTGATTTTAGTGTCTAAGAGACGCTCAACATGAGCCTGAAAGGCATAAAACACTTGCTCAACATCAGACTTGTGCTTAAGGAGATAGATCCACACAAAACGAGAATAATCATCGACAAAGCTCACATAATACTTATACCCTCCCGAGGAAGAAATAGCCGGACCCCAGACATCGGAGTGAATTAACTCAAGAGGCATAGTAGAAACACGATGAGAAGCATTATACGGCAATTGTCGACTTTTAGCACATTGACAAGCGTCACAAACTGAAGTCTGATTATTTGGAGAACACACTAAATCATTATTCCTAACAATGTGTTGAACGACATTATTGGTGGGGTGACCAAGACGATGGTGCCACTGAGAAGCAGAAGCACGGACACTGGACGACGCTTGATGCGATGACGACGAGGAGGCATGACTGAACGGCACCGGGTAAAGACCGCCATGACTCCTACCGTGAAGCAGAACTTTCTTGGTGGCCTTGTCCTTAACAAGGAAAAAGAACTTATGAAATTCCACAAAGACATCGTTATCACAAACAAGACGATAAACAGAGAGAAGATGCTTGCTAATGTGCGGAACATGAAGGATATTTTTCAAACGAAGAGATGAACCGGTTAATTGAGAGTGACCAATATGCGAAATAGACAAACCTGCACCGTTGGCCACTTGTACTTGATCCTTCCCGCCATAGCGCTCATGAACATGGAGGCGCTCAAGATCACTCGTCAGGTGGTCGGTGGCACCTGTATCGAGGTGCCAATACTGCTCGTGGTCGGTGGAGGAGGTTGAAGCACCATTGCCGGAGCGCTGGTCCTGGTCATAGCGCCGGCGGCAGTCCCCTGCCTCGTGCCCCCAATTCTTGCAAATCTGGCACTGGGGGCGCCAGCGACGGTTGCGGCCATTGCCGCCACCGTTGCCTCCTCCATTATGGCGACCATTGCCGCCGTTGCCGTCACTGCGACGACGCTCCTGGCCACCTTGGCCATAGCCGTTCTGCCCCTGCTGAGCTCCCTGGCTAGCGGGACGACCGCCACTTGGGCGGTTGGAGTCATACGGGCGCCCGGGATTGTTGGAGTGGACCGGGCGCGACGCGAGGTTAGCGGAGGACGACCAGTCCTCACTCTCCGCCTGCTGCTTCTGAAGACCTTCGAAGTTCAGCACGTTCTTGTAGAACATTGCGAGGGTAACCGGGACCGTCGCAAAGTCCATGGAGGCGGCGATGGGGTTGAACGCAGAGCCGAGCCCTGCCAGCATGTAGTCGATGATCTCATCATCGCGAAGAGGAGAACCAGCGGCAGCCATGGCGTCGGCGAGTGCCTTCACCTTCTGCATGTACTCGCTGGCCGATTTGTCGCCCTTCCTAAGCCCTTGAATCTGGCGGCGAAGGGCACGGACGCCGGCTCGATTCTCGGCGGAGAACATGGCGTGGACGGCGCTCCAAGCCGCCGCAGCCGAGGTGCAGCCGATGAGTTGGGCTGAGATATCCTCATGCATCGAGCTGAGGAGATGGCCGAGGACCTTCTGGTCCAGCGTCCACCACTGCGCGTAGTCTGGATTGACGACGTCGCGCGCATCGGCTCCAGTCCCTTCCTTTACGGTCTGAGGTGGAGCCCGTGCCGATCCGTCGAGGAAGCCATGAAGACGGGCACCGGCGAGATTGGGAAGGGCGTGAGCCTTCCAAAGCATGAAGTTGCTGCCGTTTAACCGCACGGCGATGGCGGGGAGAACAGGCGCAGCCGCCGTTGCAGATGGCGCCTCGATGACGGGGCCTGCGTAGGGATGGCACCCGCAGGGTATGGGTGCGGGTGGAGCCACCCCATACCCTTACCCGTGCCTCCCGAGTTTGCCCATCACCCGTACCCATACCCGTAAACGGGTACAATATTTTCCCATACCCTTCACCCGACAGGGTAAAGGGATACCCGCGGGTAAAAATACCCGCATTTACAACACATATCAATTGAGACAAAAAAAGAGCTAAGATAATATGACCATACATAGTCATAAACAGCAACACATAGTCCAAACTATTAAATTCATTAACTCACAACAAATTATAGAAATAATTTAACCATACATAAGGCCATAAAATAAGCATTATAATAAAGTGTTGACACTATAACAAGTTTAACCAAAATAAACTCGAGCAATCCAGCAATAGGAAAAAATCTGTGACACATCATTCGATCGTGGCTCACCTTGAGTTGAACCACCTACTGCCTATGCGGGATTAGAAAATTAGGTTAGTTTAATTAAACTAAGTCTCACTTGATAGAATTTATACGGGTATCAGGGCACGCGGGTATGGGTTATGCAATCCCATGCCCGTACCCGCTCTGCCCGATGGGCACAAGATTTCCCTATTTATACACCCATGGGTATTTTTTAGTCCCAAACCCTTACCCTAATAGGGTTTTTACCCGCAGGGTATGCGCGCACAGGGTACCCATTGCCATCCCTAGGCCTGCGCCTGCGACCGTCGTGGAGAGGCTCCCCGAGGTTGACACCGTGAGGGCGGAGTTGGTCATCGCGGCAGACGCGGGCGAGGAGACGCGGCGGCTGCGGCGGACTGGAAAGAAGCGGCGCACGCAAGCGGAAGGAGGCGGCGCGGCGGAGGAAGCCCTAGAGAGGCTCTGATACCAAGTTTGATAACGTAATGTGTTTAGGGTTTGCGTGGGGCAATGCCTCTCCACGTATCTCTTTATATATATAGATCAGCTGTGTACAGAATACATCATACAAATACATGACAGGTATAATACATCTAGACCTATTTTAACACGCCGGCCCAACCCAAGATATCAGTGAGCAGACACACGAGGCGAGGACTACAAACCTAGCATCGGGATCGTAAGGAGGCATCGAAGAACTAGACACGGAACCGGCGGCGGCGGCGGCTTACCTTGTATCGTAGCTTCCTAGTTTTCCCTAGCCACCAGACTCTTGTAATCCAGACTACTGTGTGAATCTGTGTGATTGATTCGATCGGGAACGTAACATCTGGTATCAGAGCCAAAATCCCACCACCAAAATTTTTCCGATCTGGCCGGCCGTTTTCCCTCAATTATTCAGACTCGCCACGCCAAGATAGTGGCCATGGAGGAGCAGTCTAGGATCCTCGCTGACCTGACGGCGGTCATCTCGTCGATGAACGCCAAGCTTGACGAGATCCACCCCGCGGTCCTAGAACTACGGACGTGGAAGCCGGAGATCGAGCGCTCCATCGACGAGCTACGAGCGGAGGTGAGCGATCTGCGGGCTCAGGTGTCTGAGACCTCCCGCTCGCCGTCCTCATCGCCCACGGGAGACAAGCAGACGCCTCCACTCCCGTTCACGGCGGACGCGCCCGGCGCAGGCAAGTCATCAGCGACTCTACCGCTTGGTGACGGTGACGACGGTCACGGGCCCGATGGCCACCGCGAAGCATCGAACCTTCGGGGTAGCCGATCTGACGATCCACGATCATCGGACGGGGCCCCGGTCAAGGGTATGTCTCAATTCCCTTGTGCTGGTTGCGATTCGTCTGAATTTTGTGGTCGGGGTGGGTTTTCTTCGCGTTTTCCCCCACCGCCTCGTGTGGATTTTCCCTGTTTCGATGGGGAGAACCCTCGCGCCTGGCGTCTCAAGTGTGAGGCCTACTTCCAGGTTTGCGCAATGCACCCGGACACTTGGGTCAACTGCGCAGCTATGTATTTTTCTGATGATGCTTTGGCCTGGTTGCAAGCCACGGGTGCACACACCCAGTTCACTGGTTGGAAGGAATTTGCTGACACTATTTGTGCACAATTTGGTCGTTCTGAGTTTCAACACCACTTGCGTCTGTTCAATCGACTGACGCAAACAGGCACCGTAGTGGAGTATGCTAGCCGTTTTAACACCCTGATGCACAATCTTACAGCACATCACAATTCCTGGGAACCTGCATTTTTTGTCACACATTTCATTGATGGGTTGCAGAAAGAAATTAGAGCAGCTGTTGTTTTACACCGCCCTATCGATCTGTCTACTGCTGTGGATTTGGCCATATTGCAGGAGGAGGTGCTGGAGTCCTTCCGTCGGGAGACCAGGCGATCGGAGCTGACCCATCTGCCACGGTCGATACCACGCACCGCAATGCCGCTTCTACCTCCACCCGCGTCACGCCCGGCTCCTCTGCAAGTGCCCAGAGTCGAGGACCGGAAACCAGTGGAGCCCGCTCGGCAACAGCAACAGGAGGACAAGGTCGCCGCACTCCGCAACTACCGTCGTGCACGCGGCCTATGTTTCACCTGCGGTGAGAGGTGGGGAAGAGATCATCGTTGTGGCCCGACGGTACAGCTACATGTCGTGGAGGAGTTGCTGGCCATGGTTCAATCACCTGAGGAGCAAGGGGCACGGTCTGAAGCAGCTGTCTCGGAGCGCGACTGCGACCTCATGCATATTTCGCAAGCGGCAGCAGAAGGTGGTCAAGCAGCAACTACCATGCGTCTCCAAGGTTGGATTCAGAATCATGAGGTCCTCATATTGGTGGATTCCGGCAGTTCTCACACGTTTATCAGTTCAGAGTTGGCTGAACGACTCCAAGCTAAGCGGAGGGCAGTACCGCCACTGCAGGTGAGGGTAGCAAATGGAGGAATCATGCTTTGTGGAGCAGAGCTGATACAATGCGACTGGTGGACACAAGGTCATAAATTTCAGAGTAACCTGAAGGTGTTGCCGCTCAGCTCCTATGATATTATCTTGGGCTACGACTGGCTTACTCAGCACAGTCCAATGCAAGTGAATTGGAGGGAGCAACATATGCGCTTTCAGAGAGGGGAAGAGCTGGTGAGTCTGCAAGGAGTCCAACCTGACCTAACACAGTGCCCTCAACTGTCTGGGGAGCAGTTACACAGTCTGATTCAACATTCTCGGGTGTCTCGCATGGTGCAGCTCAGTCTTATGCAACCTGAGGTGAAACAGGTGGAGGAGGACATTCCAGCTGCTGGGTCTCAATTGTTGAAAGAGTTTGAAGTACTATTTGTAGAACCCTGTGAGTTGCCACCTCTGAGGCAGTTTGATCACGCCATTCCCTTGCTGCCTGGCGCAAAACCGGTGAATTTGAGGCCATATCGCTATAACCCAGCGCAGAAAGATGAGATCGAGAAGCAAATTGCTCAGATGCTGGAACAAGGGATTATTCAAGTCAGTACTAGCCCTTATGCGTCGCCAGTGATTTTGGTACTGAAGAAGGACCTCACTTGGCGTTTCTGCGTGGACTTCAGGCAACTCAACGCGATCACTGTCAAGAACCGATACCCAATGCCTATCATTGATGAGTTGTTAGATGAACTGGCGGGGGCTTGTGTGTTCACCAGTTTGGACCTGCGTGCCGGGTATCACCAAATTCGAATGCGACCAGAGGACGAGCACAAGACTGCATTCAAAACACATTGCGGCCACTATGAGTTCCGAGTCATGGCGTATGGCTTAACAGGAGCGCCAGCAACCTTTCAGAATCTGATGAACACGATCCTTCAGCCACTGCTCCGGCGAGGTGTGTTGGTTTTCATCGACGACATCTTGATTTATAGTAAGAACATGGATGACCATCTGCGTACCCTGAGGCAAGTGCTGGAGATTCTAGCTTCTCACCAGCTCAAAATCAAGCGGAGCAAGTGCAAATTCTTTCAGTCACAGTTATTGTATTTGGGGCATGAAATTAGTGCTGCAGGAGTCCGAACAGACGCGAAACTTATTCAGGCAGTGGCTCAGTGGCCAATACCGATGTCAGTCAAAGATATCCGTGCATTTTTGGGGCTGGCAGGGTACTACCGCAAGTTCATCCGTCTGTTTGCCATTCTCTGTCGACCGCTGACGGACCTACTAAAGAAACATGCAGTGTTTGTGTGGACAGAGCTCGAGCAAGCCTCTTTTGATGCCATCAAGAAAGCTCTGGTGTCTGCCCCAGTTCTAGCACTACCGAACTTTGAACAGACTTTTGAAATCGAGACAGACGCTTCAGACAAAGGGATTGGGGCAGTGTTACTGCAGAAGAAGCATCCTCTTGCTTTCCTAAGCAAGGCGTTGGGGCCCAGAACCAGTATGTTGTCCACTTACGAGAAGGAGGCACTCGCGGTGATCATGGCAGTGGATCAGTGGAGAGCCTACCTGCAACCAGCAGAATTCTTGATTCACACGGATCAACGCAGTCTGATACACCTAGAGGATCAGCGTATATCCACACCCTGGCAGCAAAAGGTGATGGTGAAGTTACTGGGTCTCCGTTATCGAATTGTTTACAAACGTGGGCCGGATAACCGGGCCGCTGATGCTCTCTCTCGCTGCCCGCAGCCCGCACAAGGCGAGTTGGCAGCGATGTCAGTTAGTCTGCCTGTTTGGCTAGAAGAGGTCCATCAAGGGTACCAGGCCGACCCACAAGCGCAGAAAATCCTAGCCCAGCTAGCATCCAACTCTGGGGCGAATGTTGGTGGGTTTTCACTGGAAAATGGCATCCTCAAAATGCAGGGGCGCATCTGGGTGGGTGCGAATGAGGAGCTCCACCGCAAAATTCTCACAGCTCTCCACACAAGTGCAATAGGGGGCACTCGGGCTACGGAGTCACTTACAAAAGGGTCAGGAGTCTGTTCGCATGGCCAGGACTGAAGAAACATGTCCGTCAATTCGTGGAGGCGTGCGCCACTTGCAAGCAAGCGAAACCTGAGCGGGTGAAGTACCCGGGATTGCTGGAACCTCTTCCCATCCCGGAACACGTCTGGCACACGGTCACCATGGACTTTGTCGAAGGGCTGCCCCGCTCGTCCGGGTTCAACTGTATCCTAGTGGTGGTCGACAAGCTCTCCCGGTATGCTCACTTTGTTCCCCTGTCTCACCCTTTCACAGCACTGCAGGTAGCTCAAGCTTACATGGTTTACGTATACAAGCTTCATGGTTTGCCAGTTGCCATTGTTTCTGACCGCGACAAGATCTTTACGAGCACCTTGTGGCGTGAGCTCTTTCGCTTGGCACACACAGAACTGCGGATGAGCTCGGCCTATCACCCACAGACGGACGGGCAGACGGAGAGGGTGAACCAGTGCCTCGAGACCTTCCTCCGTTGCTTCGCCCATGCTTGTCCTACCAAATGGAACACTTGGTTGCATCTGGCTGAGTTCTGGTACAACACGTCGCCCCACTCAGCTCTAGGCAAGACCCCATTCGAGGTCTTGTATGGACATCCACCTCGACATTTCGGCATCATCGACCCAGCGGCGTGCCCTGTTCCTGATCTGTCTGAGTGGCTGCAAGACAGGTAAGACACAATGATCCTCTTACAGCAACACCTCAAGCGTGCTCAGCAACAGATGAAACAAGTAGCTGATCGCCGACGTTCAGAACGTTCCTTTGCAGTTGGTGACTGGGTTTTTCTCAAGATCCAGCCCTACATCCAGACTACGCTGGCGACACGAGCTAATCCCAAACTGGCTTTCCGTTATTTTGGTCCGTTTCAGGTACTTCAGCGTGTGGGCGGCACATCGTACAAGCTGAAGCTGCCGGAGTCATGCCATATCCACCCGGTGATCCATGTGTCGCAGCTGCGTCGAGGTCTGCCTCAGGCCACGGAAGTGTGCAAAGAGTTGCCGCAAGTTCCTCTCCATCCACCAGAGCCTGTGCAAGTGTTGGAGACGAAGCTGTACCAGCGAGGGGGGGAGACGCGCACCCACATCCTGGTGCAATGGAGAGGCCAGCCGGCGTCGCTGGCCACTTGGGAGGACCAGTACGAGTTGCTGCATCGCTTCCCCAATGCCCCAGCTTGGGGACAAGCTGGTTCTCAAGGGGGGGAGAATGTCACGGCCCCTATCCCTGCCACGCCTACCACTACACCAGGCCCGTCTACGGAAGAGTCCAACAAGGTCAACGGGCCAGCACTCAGGAAGGGAGCCAGACTGCGCCGGCCCAACCCAAGATATCAGTGAGCAGACACACGAGGCGAGGACTACAAACCTAGCATCGGGATCGTAAGGAGGCATCGAAGAACTAGACACGGAACCGGCGGCGGCGGCGGCGGCTTACCTTGTATCGTAGCTTCCTAGTTTTCCCTAGCCACCAAACTCTTGTAATCCAGACTACTGTGTGAATCTGTGTGATTGATTCGATCGGGAACGTAACACATTGTTCACTCAATGTCGATGCTTTTAACCTGCCTAGTTTACGTGTAAGTGGAGTACTGAACTATTAATGCCGAGTGACATAAAAAACGAATATATTACGAAGGACCATTTCTTACCAGCTTTGCATGCGGTGCTGCTTACAGCAACCCCAGCCGTTGGCCCTCCACGATGGCTTTTTGGCCCTTCCGCCAGCGCCCCAAAGCCTTGGGGAGGTCATGGTTTCCATTCACCCCCTTAGTTTTTTTTCCCCCAAAACGTATTTTTTTAATCAACATGCTCCCGCTACAAAATCGGCAACACAAGTCCGGATCCAACCACAATTCGGTGATCAATTTCCGCAAAGTTTGGCGAGAAAAAACACAGTTCGGCGATCAAAAGCGACCAAATTGGCCGTCAAACTCAAACAGCCGGCTTGTCGTCCTCCACTTGCACCACGACGGGGACGGCCGATGGTGGTGCACAATTTGGCGTGGCGACGGAGCTCGGCGTCGATTTTGTGGCAGAGCCTTCCGTTGGCGGACTCAGCGTTGGTGTCGGCGTCGGGGTCGGGGTCGGAGTCGGTGTCGGCGTCGGGGTCGGGGTCGGAGTCGGTGTCGGCGCTGGTATCTCGTTCAGGATGAGGTCGCGCTGGCTCAAGTACCACGCCTTGACCTTGTCGTCCATCGTTGCCGGGTCGGCGCTCATGAGGAACGCCAGGTCCGTGTTCCTCTTCTTGGCCGCGACGTTGGTCTTGAGGAGCTCGATCTTCACGTCCTGTTTCTCCATCATCTGTGTCCACCTCGCCTCGCACTTCTCCTCCCTCTGGACGGCGTGAGTCTTGGCGTCGGCGATACACTTCTCGATCGATGTGTGCAGCCTTTCTGTCGCCGGTCCAATCGCCTTCGCCGCCTTCGCCTTCTTGTTCCCTTCTGGGCGTCCATCCGAGGCTGTCGTTCCCGGCGCATCGGGGTTGTAGGGTTCTTTTCCTTTGCCGAGGTTCAGGCGAACCTCGGCCCACTTCTCGCACTTCTCGATCCTGGTGAACACATGGAGGAACTTGAATTCGGCGCCTTTGTTGTCCTGCCGGTACAGCTCGAACATCCGGATCATCTGCCGGCGCAGCAAAAGAAAATATGTCAGTCGAAGACGGGCGCACAGTCCATGGGCAACCGAAACGGGGTTACCTGACGCTCGACGTCGGCGCCGCTCTCCGGGCGACACTCGACCTCCTCGATGATCCCGTGCCATTTGCTGCAGGCCGTCTGGACGATCGCCCAGTGGTTCGCCATCGCTTTCTCGCCGCGCTCCATGTAAATTGTCTTGAACTCGGGGTCGCAAAGCTTGCGCTCGTCGAACGATCTCTTGACCCTCTTCCAATAGTTATCTGAATTCTGGTTCGCACCGGTAATTCGGTCAGTGCTCACCATCTTCCAGGCTTCGTCCAGGCACTCGTCTTCTTTGGAGGTCCACTTGATGCGAGGTTCGTCTTTGTCAGCGGCAGCCTTCTTCTTTTTCTTCCCCTTGACCGCGGCGACATGCTGTTCTTCTTCCTCCTCGAAGCCGACGTACTCGTCCTCCTCCCCGCCGAACTCATCCCCGGCGAACTCTCCCCCGGCGAAATCATCTTCAATCTGATCTTCTCCCCACGGGTACGACGCCGTCGCCGCTGAACCGGACGCGATGATGTCGTCCATGCAGGCTTCCTGCGAGTTGTCACCGGGCATTTGGCCGAACATGTTGTGGGTGCCGCCGCTGACCTCGACCGGATTCACCGGAGGGGGGAACAGAGGGCCGCGGTAGGGCATGGCCGGCGAGCTTGCGCAGGCAGACGAGCCCCCGTAAGGGAGGCTCGTTCCGGCGTTCAGTGAGGAAGGACCACGCGGAAAGGCGACGTTGGGGTTGAATCCGCCGTGCGGGTCGCCGTCTCCGTAGTCGGGTGAGCCCCTCCAGTGAGGTGTGGCCGGCGACGCCGGCGAGAAGGCGGAGGGCGACGGCGAGAAGGCCGACGGTGACGGTGACGCCATGCTTGCTTGGCTTCCTTGTATTCCCCAAGCGCCGGACGACAAATAGAGGCCGTGCGGCGCAGACACAGGCGACGGCGCAGGAAAGCACGGTTTCCCCCGCTCGGCCGCCGCCGCGACCGCCGCTCGTCGTGCCTCCAGCGCCTCCTCCGCCTCCTTGGCCCTCTTCCTCTCGCCCCTTGCCTTGCGGTCGGCGGTCATCGTCTTCCTTCGACCGATTTCCTCCGCCCACTGTTGGTTGCTCACGCCCTCTGGCCGGCCCCTCCCCCTCCCCCTCCCGGCGGTCGCCCCCGTCCTCTTCGCCGCTGGTGGTTCTTCGCCGATGGCTCGTGGGTTGTTGAATTTCTTCGGCGCCATTTTCTGGCACGCGCGGCGGGAAATGGCGGGAGCTACGGGATATGGAGAGGGAGAAATGGAGGGAGCCGAAAAAATGGGCGGGAATCAGTGTTGTCTCGCCGACAGGGCTGGCCCGCGTGGCTGTTCCTTTATGCCGGCGCCCCCAGGCCGAACCCAACGCGCTGGGTTCGGTCTGGGTACGCCGGATAAATTTTGGGCCAAATCCGGCGAAAAACGAGACCCTGGGGGGCGACTGGGAGAAAAATCGCCCGCCGGCGTCGAAAAGGTGGTCCTGGGGGCTATCGGGGGGACGGCTGGAGTTGTTCTTAAACAAATACGCCTGAAATATGGGTGGCAGGAGGGGTGCAGCAGGGGTGCCGCCACCATCCCTTGCGGCAGGTGGCCACGTCAGCCTGCCGCCACTGCCCCAAGCGGCAGGGCCCACCTGCTCTGTTTTCCGTTCGGCTGCGACGGGAAGTCCCATCCTGCATGGTGCCGCCTCATGCGGTGGCGGCAGGTGACATGTGTCGCATGGGGAGCCTGCCGCCACAGTATATTTGACAATTCATTTCAGACGTGATCCTTTTTGACAATTCATTAGGCGAAGTGGTTCATTATGTCAAAAATTCCACACGAAGCGGGTGAAGAGCTTGTTGGCCGTGGTGACAAAGCGGGTGAAGAGCCCTCCAGCACGAAGATGATCTCAGTGGCGCGCGGGTGGGTGTGCGGCGGGTTCACGCCCCACGGCGCGAAGTCGATCCACGCGATAGAGATGCCCAGGGTGTTGAGCCCCGGGAGGTTCTCCACGCTCGCTGCCGTCACCGTGGATCCCACCTCGCTGTTGCCCGTGTTGCCGGGGCTCGCCAGCCCGCCGGAGAAGAAGTCGTTCGCGGTCACATTCTCCGGCCTCTTGCACGGGAACCCGTTCAGCCGGAGTGCTGCAGAGTGCAGACAGAGACTCGATCTGGTGATGATCCAGCACATATACAAGACAAATGCTCTGAAAGACAAGACGACTTACGGCCCTCGAGGGATTTGTAGTCCGCGACGCAGATGTCCTGGAGCATGTCGGGGTCGCCGGCGAGCAGCGGTTCGGCGAGCGCCAGGAGGACGGTGAAGGTGGCCAGGAGGAGTGCAGTGGGGAGCTTGGCCATGGTTACTTGTGTCGAAGGTGGCGAGTGTGCACTGCAGATCGATGAGGAGGAGAATAGCGGAGGGAAGCTGGTATTTATGAGGCTCTAATCTGTGCATGAAGCGTAACCAAGGCGTGATCGTACGTACGTGGACATGTGATATGGATTTAATTAGAAGATCTAATTGTGTTACTAGCTCAGAAAGTGCGCCCGATCGATCGAGATCGATAGAGAAATCAGATTGTGTGACGACGATACCTTTTTGGTACCTAGCTAGCTATGGACAGCTATTTCTGGCGCCCGATCAATTTTGAGTTTTGTGTCGGTGGGGATGAGGCATCAACCTTCGTGCAGTGATGGCATGCAGGATACAGATTATTACCTTGATCAGGATTGACCATTTCGATCTCTCTACGTGATGCTTTTTTCAGGTGCCACCAATCAACAGTAGTTAAAGGAGAACTGCAAACTGATCGAGTAAGGGGTTGAGTAATTAGCACTGCACGCGCCCGATAATTCCCTTGTGGTGTTAACTGTTAACCGACCCAACATACATATTTGAAAAAAGTCCAAAACAAATTTTAAACTTGTAGATGAAAGCTAAATTAAACCCTGAATTTTGAATCCCTAAAATTGGTACTCTGAACTTGTCAATCCCGGTCTATTTTGAACCCTAGACCTGTTTGGCTCCTAAAAAATAAATAATTTCTAAATTCAATAATTCGTTGCTCTCACTCACAAAGAAGGCCCACTTCTCATCCTAATTAAAATAATCTAGAAATAATTTTTTTTAAATTCAACATCTCCTTCCTTCGACACCAGCCGTCCGACTTCTCAAATTCTGTCCCGCTCTCGATGGGCTCGCCGGCAGAGGAGGTGGAATCGATGGTGACGGCCGGCGGCCAGTGATGGGGAAGAATCGTTGCAGGGAGTGACCCCTGACCCCCACTCTCCCCGCCTGTTCTCATGGTCGCCTGAAACCTAGGCCGCCACCGTGCAATCGCCTTCTATTCTCAGTGAGGATGCCGCCATCATCGACACACTCTGCAGAGCTCGTCGACGACCCGCATCCTGAGCGTGCCGCCGCCGCAGGCGACCGCGTAGCCTGGAGGGCAAACGCTGCCGGGATTCGTCTCTGTCACGCGGCGCGAGGCATCCGAGCAGCAGCGATGTAGTTTCCATCCCTCATAAGTTGCCAACGCAATCAACAGCCTCACAGATTCCATCCTTGCGACAGGTGCAAAAACCTCCTCGAAGTCAATCCCCTGCTAATGCACATAACCCTTAGCTACTAGACGTGACTTGTGCTTCAGCACTACGCCATTGGAGTCCTTCTTTACTTTGAAGACCCACTTGAGTCCTATAGCACGCTGTCCATCAGGAAGGTTGACAAGTGACCAAGTGTTGTTTTCCCGGATAGAACTCATCTCCTCCTGCATTGCTCGCTAACAGCTTTCTTCGTCTTTAGCTTCGTCAAAGTTTGCCGGCTCCTCCATGCCGAGCAAGCACCTGCGACCACAGGCATCTCTCTTCTCCACATCTTCTATCTTGCGGCGCACTGGTATGGGGTACAGTTCCAGCACTGGTCTCAGTTTCTCCGGAGTAGGTGGTCGCTGTCGAAGATCATCATGTCGGGGTCCTGCCGAGGTCGCTGTCGAGGCAGCCGGTTCGGCTGATTTCGCTGCTGTGGCAGCGTCTTCTCCTTGCACTGCTGCTGTGCCGACAGAGCTTTGCGGCGGTGGACTAGCTGGCGTCCTGTGTTGCTGGAGGTTCTTGATCATCGTCGTGATGGTCGTGATGACCACCGTCGTGACCTGCATCCTTATCGTACACAACGTGAAACATATCATTAGATCTTGATACCTCTGGCTCGTTTGATCCGCCCCACTCCCAAGCCTTCTCCTCCTCGAAGATTACATCTCGAGTAACTTGGACTTCCCTCATTGCCGGGTTGTACACCCAATGCGCCTTTGAGCCCGTCTCATAGCCAGTCATCACCATCGGTGTGCTCCGGTCGGCGAGCTTACTCACACGACCAACCACCATCTTCACGTGTGCCACACAACCAAAGGTGCGAAGATGATCCACCCTAGGTTTGCGCCCACACCATGCCTCGTACGGAGTCATGCCAACGACACTCTTCGTCAGCGCTTGGTTCAGCAAGTACACGGCCGTCGTCACCGCTTCTCTCCAAAATCTTCCCGGTAGACCTTTTCTCTTCATCATACTTCGAGCCATGGCTACCACAGTTTGGTTCCTCCTCTCTACCACTCCGTTCTATTGTGGAGAGTATGGTGCGGTAAGATAACGCTTTATCCCGTGCAATTCACAGAATGTGCTGAATTCCTTTGACGTGAACTCACCCTCCCTATCTCTACGAAAGGCTTTCAGCTTGGCTTCTGCTTCGACTTCTACTGCAGTCTTTATCAACTTGAAGGCTTGCAACGCTTGATCCTTGCTCTTCAACAGCACAATCCACATGTACCGACAGAAATCATCAACCACGAGCAAGAAATACTTGTTACCACTTGGGGTCGCCGGTGTAATTGGGCCACACGAGCCACCATGGACGAGTTCGAGCACTTTGCTTGCCCTATTCACCGATTCACGTGGGAACGGCGCCCGTCGTTGCTTCCCAACTAGGCATCCGTCACACAGGTGCTCGACATGCTCAATGCTAGGCATCCCTTGAACCATTATCTGTTGTCCGAGTTGACGCAACGATTGGAAATTGAGGTGTCCATATCGTGCGTGCCACTTCCATGCTGTGTCCTCAAAACTCGACAATAAACACACCGGATCAGTTCTGTCTAGGTTCAGGATATAGAGACGATGCCGTTGTCTTTTCACCTTCAACAAGAGCATCCTCTGTCGATCATATCCCCACAAGTAGCCGTCCTCCAAAACGATCTTGCAACCGCGCTCCTCCAGTTGACCGAGACTGATGATGTTGCTCTTCAACTTCGGGATGTAGTACACATCTGTCAGCGCCTTATGCTCGCCACTGCGAGTCTCAAACAGAACAATGCCTTGTCCCTCTATTCTGACCATTGAACCATCTCCAAATCGCACCATTCCACCCACGGCGAAATCCAACTTGAAGAACTGCGACGCATCGCCGGTCATATGATTACTAGCGCCTGTGTCGAGGTACGACAGATTGGTTGTTGTTTTGGGTCGTAACCTGTCATGGAGGAACAGTTTCTCCTCGACTAAAGGCACATGCTCTATGGCTTCTCCATGAGAAATTACTGGCTTCTCTTCCATCAGCTCACAGACCTCCATCATGAGAAGATGTACACCATCATCACCTCCTTTTGCGGCTACTACAGGCTTTCGGCACTCTGATTTGAAGTGCCCAAGCAAGTTACAGTTGTGGCAACGCACTAATCGCTTGTCGAATTTCTTCTTCGGCTTCTGCATCTGCTTCTTATCGCCGCCACCGGTGTTACCCGTGGGGCGATTATCATCCTTCTTGCCACCACTACTGAACGCACCATGATTCTTGTACTCCGCCGCGACCATTGCTTGTAGCTGGCTGCGCCGGAGCATAAGGACCTCGTCTTGCTTCCCGTCCCCTGATGTTAGCTTCATCCTCTCATTGTGAGCCTTGTACCTCCCGACTAGATCATCTATCGTGAGGGTATTCAGATCGACACACTGCTCGATCGCCGATACTATGGGTAAGTACCGCGCAACCGCTGCTCAGAGGAAACGTCGCATGACCGATATCTCCTTGAGCTTCTCATCGAGCGTACGAATTCCATTAACCAGGGGCACCACCCTGGCTGCAAACTGCTCCACAGATTCATCATCTCCCATCTGCAAGTTCTCGTAGTTCCTCATCATTGTTTGCAGCGAAGCTTCGCGCACCCTCGCATGCCCTAGCTGCAACGTCCTTTGCAGTTTCCTTGGAGATCACATGATGCATCAAATCCATCAGCATAGCCGAATAGATGGCCGAAGCCGCCTCGCGATCTCGTCGGCACTACGCTCCACCCTTCTTGTACTCGTCGCCGCCGGGGTCGACGGTATCCCAGAGCCCGTGCGACTCCATGGCGCACTCCATCGTTGCTGCCCAAACTCCATAGTTCTCGCGAATGAACCACGGGAATTGCGAAGATGATGGCGCCACAGCTTGTAAAGCCACGCCTGACACCTCCGCTAACGCCTTCTTGTTATCACCTCCGTCGCCCATGATCTCCCGTACTAGAAGATTCGGCTACAAGGCTCTGATACCAATTGTCGGATCTAGCGCGAAACCGGTGGACAAGAAGAGATAAACAAACCCTAATTCGAGCTCAGGGAGAGAGATTTGACGCAGCAATATCGGCTGCTTTTCGGGTCCTTTTCATTGCATTATATAGTAGGATACAACCGCGTCCAACACGACACAGGCCCAACACGACGCGACCCAGTACATCGCTGGATTACAAACCTTGCCTAATACGTAAAGTAAATAACGACACAAACTTCTTAACTTTCCTAAGCAGCAAATAACAAACCGACCTAAGCTTATATTCCTAACAATTATCGCCTGATGCATGCTGCGATACGGCCTTGATTCTTTCTGGCTATCTCTATCTCACGGTCACAGCAGAGCGGATTATTGATTCTACTTGGCACACAGACGAAAATACCTAGCTTGAATGCAATGTTATTGAAACAAAACAAAGTATCACTTCATTTATTCTCAAATATGTACGCACCTCATGAATGTTTACTGCTGGGCTAATGAGTTTCGTGTTCGTGACGAGTTTGCTCTATTAAACAGAACGTGATAAACCAGAATGACTATGTATACTACTTGACACTGAAACAACTCATCCCTACATCAGGTATTATATGGTGCAGATTAACTAAAAGAGACCCTACATGAGGCAGCAATAACAATTATCAACCAAAACAAAAGCACTTCACACAACAGTCGGATGAACAAATAGCTGGATGGCACAGGTTATAGTCGATACACAAATAGCTGAAAGTTATAGTCAACAATAATACACAACAGTTGAAGCAATTATATAGCTAACTGTTACATAAATACTACTAACATTAAAAAGTCCAATAAACCACATAGACATCCACTAGGTTATATAGCTAACTGGTGCAGAAATACTACTAACATTAAAACTCCAATAACCCACATGGACATCAGGTGCCGCAAGCTGGAACCAAAACTCCTGTTGTCATAACAGTATCCTTGTCGTCAGCGACTCGGGACCAAGCAACGGTAATCACCACCTTAACACCACCAATTAAGCAATATTTCCTGGTTATTTTGCTATATTTGGCTAGGAAGCTGACAAGACCTCGCGCAGCAATATCACCAGATTTGGAGTAGGCTAGTATCTCAACATCCAACCTTCCTTGTTCTTCTACAGAAACAACATTCCTTGAAAGATGTAGGTAACCATCGCCACAATTCAGCTTTGCTCCATCTTTTGAATCGACCATCACAAGTTCCCCGGATGGGGGATCAATAACAAAAGTGACTTGTTTATCTTCAGTGACATGAACTCTCCCTGGTAGTGAGGAGCAAGCAACTCGGCCGCCATATTTAAAAGCCCGTGGGGTTGGGTTGACAACCTGGACACCCAAGATAGTGGCCTGGATTGTACTTCTAACCATCTGCACACATGACTCTATCTTGCAGAAACAATTCTCAAAGCAAAGGGTAGATGCACCATTACCATGTAAGTGGCGACAGCTGCGCCCTTCAGTGATCAATGCTTTATCTGGAGACATTGTTGTACCTTTTACTCTTAGTTGGATTTCAAAGTCGACATTGTCTTTGTATACAACAGCACGGGATGGCCCAATCAAGCGCAAGAAAGGATCCTGCAAGCATTAACAATAAAACCCTGTTAATTAATCAACAGCTCGCCCAAAAGAGATGCATGAGAAGAGCCATTTGATAGAAATACATACATTTTGTGTCAGTTCTTGAGAATGGTTCCTACCACAGTAGAAGAGGAAGTTGCGGTTGTGATCCACGACGTCTCGGACGGCAACCACACCGTACACAGACAACGGCCATCCAAAGTCCCCATGTATGTCTGCGAGCTTGATGGAGAATATCTGCAAGGTTTGAGGGGTGGACACGTTGCATGGGATGTGTCCAGGTGTGTAGCATGTAAACTGCATGGAACTCAATGCCGCTGCAGCAGCCAAGTTAAGAAGTTGTGTGTCAGAAATCTGACATGAATTACTACTAGGTAAGCAGAAAAGTAAATCCGTAATTTCCATGTAGAAAAAGGAAAGTTTCAACTACTAGGTTAGAAAAAACTAGTGACATAAGCAGCAGACAGGATGTTTTACTCACTCATGTATACAAAGGAACCGCAGGTTTCGCTCCATGTAGCTTCCCAGGACCTACGGTAGTCAGCGAAATCTCCGCCTCATTGGCCATCTCCTTGTCTGCTGCTGTCTTCTTGGCCATCTCGTCATGATCGAGATCATTATCTTGGAGAGAGTAGTGTCCCAATCTGGTAGATGAATCGGTGGCACTGGGTTCTGCTGCAGGTTTGATGAACAGCTTGTCTGATCCGACCATAGGCCGCGTGTGCTTCGGTCTGGCAGGCGCGCTCCTCATCGCATCGGAAAATTCTTTGACCATCCGCCGCAAGGTCTCCGCTTGAATGGTCGACATTGATTTGGTATCGCTGGGATCTGCCGCAGGTTCGATGTCTGATTCGACCATGGTCGGGGTGTCCAAACTTGCCTCTGATTTGCCAATGTCTATCTCATTGTTTGCGTCAGAGATACCTTGATCCAATCTGTTGGACACAGCTTTGAGCAGCAGCAAGACGTCCTGATCCGTCTTCTTGCTCTTCTTCGTCTTTGCCAACTTGTCTTGGATGTCGACCAAAGCTCTCTGTATTTCCTTGTGAAAATCATCCTCGTCCGCATCGAGTTGCATCTGAGGACTGATCTCCTGAGTTGCATAATTCTCGGCTTCCTCCTGTATGATCGAATCGCTGCCCTCTGAATTCATATTCGCCACAGCTTCTGTCACAGATTCTTGAGGTCTCTCCGACGGTATGGGTGGTATATGGAGACGGGAGGCGGGCTGGGAGGGGGAAGAGGACAAGGAGGGCGGCGGGTCGAACCCCAAACGACACGACGGAGGGGAAGAATGGAAGACGGGGGTGCAAACAGACTGGAACACGTAGGTAGATTTGAGATCGATTCGGCGGCGGCGTCTACAACACGTACGTCCGTCTCGATTTCAGGTTTTTTTTTTTTTGGCAGTTGTCTACTGTATTTCAGGTCTGGTCGAGGTTTGAGGCAAATTGTGTTGGATTCGAAGCTACGTATCTCCACTACTAATAAAACAGCGAACTAGAATTCTCCTAAAGCCACACAACCAGTTGTACATAGGATAACCAGACCCCTCCGATCAGATCAACTCACACCTATCGTACACACCGTATTTCCCCAATGGTCTGCCTGGGGATCAACGGCCAAGATCTAATGTTCTGCCGGCAGACTGCCTCGCGCGCAGCGCACGGCGCCAGACAAACCAGAAAACAATCACGCTTCCCTAAAAAAAAAGGGGGATTTCTATCTTTAGAACGGTCGGCAGTTCTGGTTATCTCCAGAACGCGGTCCGCGCCATCCGATCGATCGCCAGCAAAGGAACCATCGCGATTCCACCGACCGTGCGTAGCGAACGTGGGCGACGTGGTGTAAACCGTTCACAAGAGTCTAAGCGGCCAAGAATCCATACGCGTATGAGGGGAATCATCGGGCATGTAAAAATTATGTCATCCAAATTTAATGCCGAATCTGAAAATTTAAAAACTTTTACAGCTCAAACCGTTCATCCGATTTAACATCCGTTTTCACCGTTAGACTAGTCGCGACGAGATCTTCAAAAGTAGATCCCATGTTGATATGTTTCGGACAACTTTTTTCGGACCAAAAAGTTACCCGTCATTAACACTTAAGTTACCCAGCTGTAATACACGAGTTACCCACATATTAAAAAATTAGTTCCATTTGAATTTGAATCTTACTTTTACTTGTTCTGTGTGAACACCTAGTTTTGTACATGATCAACCATTATAACTATATAAGTTTTGATGATGGTCATGTGCTCAGAAGTCGATAACTAGCTACATGAGTATCATAATGGTTTTCGTATTGTGTACATCTAGATAGCTACGTCTTGAGCAGCTGGGTATTTACATGCTACAGTCTAGATAAATCATATGTTACAGGTGGGTAACTTTTGGATAAAAAAGTCTAGCATGTTTCTGCCCCGCTCGGTACAGATTCAGCTAAGCATGAGAGCAACAATTGGAAATTGCTGCAGTTTCTAAACTTCTGGTACGATTTTCGGATGGCGTGCTTCCGTGTAGTTACTCATCATGTATTGATGGAGTTACCCACCCCGTACTGATGAACTTACCCACCGAGTACTAGTGGAGTTACCCATCCAAAAATGATGAAGTTACCCATTGTTCACTAGATAGTTATCCACCACAATATCATATAGTTTCCCTACTATCTCGATAATAGTTATCCACACTATACTAATAAAGTTACCCACTATGTAATAATGGAGTTTCCCACCTAATAATGCTGGAGTTACCCACCCTGTGATGTAGTTACCCACCCAGTACTGGTAGATAATGCAGTTATTCACCCAGTACTGATAGAGTTATCCACCCAGAACTGATTGAGTTACCCACCCATACTGATGCAGTTACCCACCTAGTACTGATGGAGTTACCCATTCAGAATGGATAAGTTACCCATATGTTCATGAGATAGTTATCCATCACGAGATCATATAGTTTCCCTACTGTCTCGATAATAGTTACCCACGCTATACTGATGAAGTTATCCACCTTGTACTAATAGAGTTACCCACCATGTACTAATGCGATTACCCACCTAATATTGATGGAGTTATCCATCCAGAACTGAGGAGTTACCCACCATGTACTGATGTAATTACCCACCCAGTACTGATGGAGTTACCCATCCATTACTGACGTAATTACCCATGTATACATATGAAACAGGATGGTAACTTCAAAACTCAAAAAAACCAAAAATAACACCCAAAATTGGGAAGCCAAAACTGATCGTTCATAGGGTGGGTAAGTTACATACATCAGGTTGGGTAACTCACGTTTTATGAAGTGGGTAACTTTTAGGTAAAAAAAAATTCATCGAAACATATCAACATGGGATCTAGTTTCGAATATCTCGTCGCGACTAGTCCAACGGTGAAAACGGATATGAAATCGGATATACGAGTTGAGCTACAAAACTTTTTAAATTTTTTAGTTTTGCATTTAATACGGATGATGTCATCAATTTGTTCGTTTGTTGTTTAGATACAAATCCGCTCCATGCATACGGACAAGAGGTCACACCGCGAGGTGGGATGCAAATGTTATTTTATCCTAATATTCTATGGTTAACCTTAAGCATAGAACGTTCTAAACGTAGTCGCGTCCAAAAAAAAAGGAAACAATCACGCTACATACCAGGAAACTCTCCCCACGATCTCGCTCACGAGACGAACGCCACCACCGACGGTGCCCTCAGCCCATCCCGCCGCGCTACCTAGCTCTGGTATCGACGTCGTCCAAGCCGTGTGGCCACGCCATCTCGGAGCGCTGACCGAACTCAGGCGGCATTGTCGGGCCATCTCCAGGACACTGGGTCTCCATCGCATCTCGACGACATCTCGGAGCGCTGACGAACTCAGGTGTCGTTGCCGCGCCGTATCCAGGACACGGATCTCCATCGCGTTCTACCATCAGCTGCTGCCCTCCAACGAAACTGTCGAATACATGATTACAACCTAGCTACGGTGAGTTATATTTTCTGCCTGAATGTCGCACGTACATCTCGAAAAGAACATTTCAGATTCGGCAAAAGGCGAAAACTCACAGTGATGCAATTCATTGATGGACACTTTCTCTTTCAAATCAAGTACCTTCCCTAGATCACATTCGCTACAGCATTCTGAAATCTACATAATTAGAACTTTGAAGCTACTGTGCAAATTCTGAAATCTACATAATTAGCAGTACTTCAATCATTGTAGAGAATATGAAAATAAGGATCTAATTAAGGCTATACCAAGATGCTCCCATGTCAATTGGCCAGCCAAAATAATAGTCCGTATGCACATCTTGACTTACTCAGAGATGATGCCCCAGTCCGTAGCTGCTCTGATCGCAGCTTGCAACGCATCCACAACGTGTGAAATCAACTGATGAAAGAACCTTGTACCTGCACCGTTGCTGTTGTAGCCAAGAGTTCTCTGTATATAACTATATACTCATTATACATAGTGCTTTGTCGTTCCAGACTATCAAGGGTGAATTTGGGTCAGCTCCCATCGTGAAACCCAATACTGAACCTGGAAACGTTTAGCAGAAAAAACAGTTAGAACTTTGAAGCTACTGTGCAAATAAGGATCTAATTAACTGAGTATATATTTTATTAAGCGGACCAACCAGAAAATGAGAGCATCTCTTATCATGTACTGCTTAATACTACTTGGTTTGTTGCTACCTATTTACTTGAAAAAACAGCATGACACCATGAATTCACTCGCTCACCCAATGAACAAGGACTGAATGTCAAAAAACTGCTTCGTAGAAATGTATAACATGTCGAATACTCGAATGACTCACCAATGAGCAGTAGATGGAAAGCCCCCATTTGCACACTCTGCGTCTTCCCACTTTGGTACTACCCCAGCCTTGACTAAATGAAAACACTTCCTATCAACTTACTTCGATGGAAAGTCTGACCATACAAGCTGCAGAAGAATTAGACGCTTATGTTAATGAAGTCATTGCATCATCCAATAATATATAGGACAATCAAGATTTCAGACTTCCTAAAAAAATAGCTAGAGATGCAGCAGTAGAAGTCCAGCATAATAACATAACACAGAATTTTGATGCTAGCAGACCACTTAAGAACAGAAACAAATTGAGAAAAGCATCTGAACATGTGAAAGACTCAGTTTAGAATAGACAACAAGCAGATGGCCTCCTCCAGCCGTTTGAAACTGTAAAATTCAGAGAATAATCTCAACATGTAAAATTGCTAATGGGGGTCGAGGATTCTCATCGTCAACGAAGTAGGCCCAGCGTGGGGTAACCGCGTACGGACGCAGCGGCGCTACTTCTTGCCGGATAGCCTGTGGGGCAGCGCCAGCCGGCGGCGGAGCTACGGTTCCTGGTGGTGTGGAGCCCCCAGGCGGCGACGGGTACGACGGAGTAGCCGAGCCCGGTGGCAGATTCGAAGGCCTCGGTGGCGGGTGCCCGCACCTGCTAACTGGCCGGCTGGGACGCTGCGTAATAGGAGGCATCGATGGCCTCCTCCAGCCCCCAGTCGAGGTGGCCAGGTGAGCATCCACTTCGAGAGCCTCTCCCGGATCCCTCTAAGAAGCGCGGTGGCCGGTCCGACGATCTGCTGGAGACGAAATCCTCCGCCTCCGTCGATTGGGAGGTAGGGGAAGGGGCGTTCCTCGCGAGGGCGGTGGGGAGGCAAGGAAGGAGGCGGTTCTAGCGGCATCGGGCGTGAGGATGGGGAGGATCTTGTCGCAGTAGCGCTCAGGCAGGGCCGCAGGGGAGGGTCATCTTCTCGCTGGCGGTGGGATGCAGAGGAAGGGGAGAGAAAGAGAAGCACCTGAGTGGAGCGAGTGGAGTGTGGCATCCGACATTATTTTGTTTTTGTTTTTTTACTATAATACAAACGTTGTTCTTCAAATTATTAGGTGTTTTTTCTATTGGATGAATTAAAGAAGTATCATACAAAATGCTTCGAATGAAAGTTGGTTTGGCCATCTCCAAATTTTGTATCAGATGTTGTAGGTGGCGGTATGCCCAACCTGTTAGAATACAATTTTTGTTCTTATAAAAAAACATGCTCGGGCCTTTTTATTTCAAATAAATAATTTTTGAGAACTTGGAAACCCATAGTTTCATCCACCTTCTTCGAAATATGTATCCCGACTTCATCCACCTTCTTCGAAATCGACTACATATAGGGTCGGAGCTACAGAAAAAAACGTGTCCGAGATACATATTATCAGAGTCGGGTGAAATTAATAATACTTTTTCGTGTCCTCAAAATACTTTTGGGTCACGTCGTGTATGAGATTCTCTCGAATTGACAATGAATGTGACAACTTAACCCGGTTTGCGTACATGCTTAGCTATTGGGATACTATTGACTTGGCAGACAACAAGATTTCCATATGTCTAAAATCACCTGTGAAGTAGTGAATTGTCCAATCATTGCCTTGTAGAATTTACTGGTGGAAAAATTACCACAAGTACTGACGTTTTTCTTTAGGATCCAATTATCATGGTCACGGTTAGAATGAAGACCTCTATATCAGCCCTTAGATCATGCAATTGTTAATGAGCAATTGTTGATAATGGCAGTTGGAAAGCCTCATAAAAATCATCCTGTATCATGGCCAAAGCATTTTCCATGGATAAGTTGTCATCGTGGGCAAAAGAGTGGAGATGTGGGTAGGCATCTTCCCTAGTTGTCTCCATTTGCCAATTATCCTTTTATAATAAAATGGATTTGCCATTGTTCACAGAGCAAGTAGTGAGTCCTCTATAAATCTCAAATAGGGATAGACAGTCTCTCCACCAATGAGATCCTTTTGGGCTGGAGGCATGAGGGACATTTCCATCACTATATTATGCTTGCCAAAGGAGATTTACCCATGGAATGTCCATATGATTATAGAATTTATGGAGATTCTTCAGAAGCAATGCTTTATTTTGAAATCTCAAATTGAGTACTCCAAGGCCACCCTGATCTTTGGGTCTAGCGACCAGATCCCGGCTTGCTAAACATTTACCATGTTTATTAATGTCCTTGCCAACCCATAGAAATTGTCTTCCTGTTCTTTCAAAGTGGACCAGGATGGTGACTGGAACTTTGAGAGAGCACATAGTGTAGGAGTTATGCCCTAGAAGCAAATAATAAAGGAGTTTTATTAGCATAACTCATATATGTTCATAATAAGTTTAATACCATGCTATAACTGTATTAAGCGGAAACATTAATACAGGTGTGGTATATAAACAACCAGGTCCCCAGTAGCCTCTGTATTGACTAGTCCATTAGTCAACTGATGATCAAGGTTTCCTGATCATGGGCATTTATGTCAATTGACAGTGGAGTCATGTCATTGGAGAATGACGTGACGGATATCCACCCAAAGTAAGTTAGACGCAATGAGATCTGTCACGTTCATCGACATTGCGACAACTTAATTCATATGTAGTAACCAAGTACTTAGACCATGAGATCATATTTAATCACTATTCCGGAGGGAAGCTTTGACTGCATCAACCATCACACCGTAACATGGTGATCATAAAGGTGTCTATCAGGTTTCCTAAAGGAATAGGTTGCGGCGTGTGCATCAAGAGCGGGATTTGTCCATCCGCGTGACGGAAAGATATCACTAGGCCCACTCGGTGATATTACATCAAAGTCTTGCAAGCATGTGACTAGGTCATGGAGATGTAATATCATGGAGAAGAGTAAATAAGTTTTGTCGGGAACGAGATGGGATCTCGAACAAACTTGATATCACGAGACAAAAGGATTGGTGAACAACGATAAGGTTCAAGCGACAAAGAACTTTGTAGAACGCACAGGGGCCATCATGGGTGTCCAGATCCCGCTGTTGTTCATTGATCGGAGAGGGGTCTCAATCATTTCTGGAGTGATCCCGAACCGTAGGGTGGCACACTTAATGGTAGACGACGCTTACGAATAGTTCGATACTGTTGCGCTAAAAACGTGTCACACGAACACGTCCTCGTGTACCCGCGGTGCCGGGGGAGATACTCCACAACTCGCCCCGCAGGAGGCTGACTTATAGCGCGATACGCAAGACAATAAGCCAGCACTTTTTGGAACCAGAAGCCCCAGCTCCTCGGGAGGGACTCCGTCAGAGGAAGCCGGCGACGATTGGCTGAGTTAAGCCGGATTTGACCGCTCTCAACTCGGTTGTCGATATTCGATGAACTCGTGCGAAGTCGCCGAATAACGGAAGCAGGAACAAGGGGTTGAGGGTAAAAATTAGGGTTTGTATTGATTGTCGATTGTTTGCTTAATTTCAATCGGCCGTTACCTCTTACATATATAATGAGGCGGCTGGACTTCCCGTACAAGCATTGTACTTCTACAAGAATTACAACTCGTGATACAAGTCGGTTTCTATCTCTAAACTAGGTAAAAGCCTTGGCCGGCTTCGTACTGGACCCGGACTCCAAGCATCCTTTTCCGGCTTTTTTCGGAAAGTCGCCTTTTGCCCTTCTGTGTTGACCTTGAACTCGTTCTATCGTACTGCATCCGACTTATGTTTCTGGGCTTTGCAAGCACTAAACAACCTTGCATCCGGCTTTCCTGGCACGGCTTTTGGAATCTTCAAGAAACTCAAATCTGGCCTGCGCCGGGTTCTGGCTAAGCCGGGTTAGTTCCTGCCGGGTCATCACTTCAGGTCTTCTCCGGGTTGCCAATTCTCCCCTGAATGAACTTGAATCTGCGACCTGCCAAAAACGGGTGCTAACACATGCCCACCTGTTTTCTAGTAGAGCTTGCGTACTAGAAAATACTCAATGTAGAAGATTGGTCTAAGGGCGATGCTTAAGCTCATCGGCCATACACTAAGGGTGTGTTTGGTAGGTTGCATCACCTTGGCATAGCTTTCCCAATAGAGACAGGCTGATCTGGGCCTGGTTGGCCTGAGATATTTTTCTGTGTTTGGTGGCCTGTATGATCTGGGCTGGGTTGAGATGAGATGTTGTTTGGTGGCTTGTATCACCCTGGCCACACTGAGAGTAAGGTTCCATGAATTGAAATTAGAAATAGATCCAAATTCTTACGCAAAGGACTGATGACGGAATTGATGAGAGTGTTTCTCCCTCAACTACGCCAACAAGCACTCTTGATACCCTGAAAGGAAAATAATATATGGGATAGGTTGAGCCTCCAAGTGCAGAGTATGTAGAAGTGGAAGTTTTTTCCCCACGAGGGTGACTCGAGGATTTAATATCGAACTCTCGGGGAATCAGTAGTGAGAATTTTATCTCCTTGTCCTTCTCTAGATTTCCTGCAAACAAAGTAGATTGCTTTGTGCCCTCAACCTCACCAAGTGGTTGTCAAGCACAAGGTGTGAGAATGATAATAAGATAATAATGAATGCAAAACAGTAAATAAATATGCAATGGTGGTAAGTAGTAATGCAAGGATGATAGTAATGATAATGGATGATATTTTTGGGGTTTTTATATGTGTATGCAATGAATAAAAGTGTTTTTGTATTTTCTGATTTTAAAATGGCTGAATGTAGAAAATGCTTAAAAGTGGTTGGAAAGTTGTTTCTTATGATTAAAAATGGACCGGGGTTCATGGTTTCACACATGCACTCTCTCTTTAATATAGTGTGGCAAATAAGTAGACATAGGATTAACATATGAGATTGCAAACAAGTTTAATGGCATGTTACTAATTATATGGGCATCACGTCCTAACATAGAGACCTTTTGATTATTAGTCTCACTTATACTCCACCAAGATGCGAACTAAATCATAACACCTCAGTAATTAAGATGACTCAGAGTATAACCTTAAGATTAATGACATGAAGTGAAAACAAGAACATGCTGGATCTAGTCATAGGTAGAGGCTTGTCACTCCTCATACCTTGCAACATGATATTTTGGTTTATCCCTAGTGAGGCAACAAAGTAAGGTAAACACCCAATGGATCGCGATATTAAGTTGTCAGCTTATGACATCACCACCCCCGTTACTCCAACTAATGCACATGTTCCCCCTCACACGCTCTCATAAACATGCTTGATCAAAACAAGGATACAAGAACGGGGTACATAATATGCATCTACTTTCATAACTGAAATAAACATTGCAATCTCAACATATATTAACTCATAAAAAGATCCACCACAAAGGTAATACAACGATGACCGTAATCATGTTCAGCAGCTCATATGGTGCTAATTAGTGAAGCTCAAGAGAGAGAGAGATACATATGCTACTGCCACAAACCCATAGTCCAGAGGTGGACTACTCCCTCTTCATCATGGAGACGGTGGAGATGTCGATGGAGAAGAAGGAGACCTCTCCGGCCGCGCTCCGCCGGAGTTTCCCCCCTCCAATCTGCAGCCTCCTGGTCTTTGTTTCTTGTTTCTCTCGTGTGGCGGCTCTCTCTCCGAAAAACATCGGGGGCTCTTTATATAGGCGTTTTTAGGTCACGAGGAAGCTTCAGGAAGAAGGATCGTCGCAAACGGGGCCACGAGGGCCAAAAGAGGTGGGCCCACGCGGCCCCTGTACCTGGCCGCGTGGGGCACCCCCTTTTGCCCCTCCGGCCTCCGTTCGCTTGCTTTTTTCGCTCCTAGGTCTTCCTCCTTCCAAAATAATGATCCCCATAAATTTATAGCTCATTATGACGTCGTTAAGGCCCTGAAACAAATAAGGAAAGAAATAGGGGTTTTCTGCCTGCGCAGGATTAATTCCATAAAAAGAGGAAATCATTATTAATTACCAAAAATCATTAAATAACAGTAATATACCCCTTATATGATGCAAATATGAATGGAAAACAAGTGTTATAGTGCAAAGTTCATGTATGCATTTTACATGCATCAAGGACCTTGAACAAAAATAAAAAATGCAATCAGGTCCAACAAAAAGCAATCGAGTCCTCAACAATCCCGTGCTCGTCTCTGGTGCTTGTCCTCCACTGCAGTGGCGGTGGTCTCCGCGGCGGCGCAAGGAGGCAGTGGCGCGATGAAGCAGCGGTGGTGCTCGTCCTCGGCGGCGCTCCTACGTGGGTGGCGCTCCTCCGTGCTCGTCCTCGGCGGCGGTTGGTGCTCGTCCTCGGCGGCGGTTCGTGCTCGTCCTCACCGATGGTAGGTGCTCTTCCTCGGCTGCAGTTGGTGCTCATCCTCGACGGCAGTTCGTGCTCGTCCACGGCGGCGCGATGAGGCAGCGGTAGTGCTCGTCCTTGGCGGCGCTTCTCCGTGGTGGTCCTCGACGGCGGTTGGTGCTCCTTGGCGGCTCTAGGGGGTGACTGGGAGGTTGCGGCGTCGGGCTGAGGCCGCGAGGAGGCGGCGCTGTGACCAAGAGGAGGAGGCATGCGGAGGAGGAGCGGGGAGGCGTGTGGTTGACGCGTAGAGGGAGGAGGCTTACATGGGAAAATGAGGAGTGATTCGGGAGGGGCTGGGCGGGCCGACATTCGGGTGGGACCCACGCGCGGGAGTGTTTTCGGGATGACCTCGGCAGGGCTGAGGTGCGAAGCTCGATTCGAGCTTCTCATCCCGGCCAGGCTGAGGAGGCTTTTTCGTATGAAGTGGGCAGGGCTGAGAGGATAAAACCGGGCTACCAAACAGCTAAAAAGTGGGTGGGCAGGGCTGAGATGAGATTTTCTGAGTTGAGCCGGGCTACCAAACACGCCCTAAGGTGAAAGAACAAACGATGCCTTGATGTCGCCTAGAGGGGGTGAATAGGCGATTAAAACTTTTTCAAATTTAGGCTTGCTAATTACGGAATAAAACTAGGTGTTTAAATTAACAAGCCAACAACCTAATATACTAGGCTCACCTAAGTGCACCAACAACTTATGCTAAGCAAGGCAAGCAACAAGGTGAAAGCAAGATATGAACTTCAAGCACGAAGGCTATCACAATGTAAAGTGCATAAGTAAAAGCTCGGGTATAGACATAACCGAGGCACGCGGAGACGAGGATGTATTCTCGAGTTCCTCCTTGTTAAGAGAGTACGTCTCGTTGGAGGGGTGTGAGCTCGCCACAAGAGGCCTACTCAAGATGCCACAAAGGCCTCACCCTATTCTCCGATGAACCGCACCCAAGGGTTTGGTTCACCTTCCACTATCGGAATCCTTCTAGGCGGAATCTGGAGCCTTTACACCACTAAGCTTGGGGCACGCATCCACAACCGAATTGGAGGCTCCCAAGAATCACCACAACACCGTCTAGGGTCCAATGACCCAAGAGTAACAAGATCCCAACCTTCAATCCCATGAATCACCGTGGTGAGCACAACCCGATGCAACTAATGCAAAAGGCAAGAACACACCAAGTGGTCAAATTCTTCTCCCCAAAATCCAACCAAAGCAACTAATGCCATGGAGGTATTTAGGAGGAAGAACAAAGGAGAAACACCAAGAACTCCAAAATCTAGATCCAACGAGTTCCCCTCACTTAGAGGAGATTTTGTTTGGTGGAGAAGTGGATCTAGATCTCCTCTCTTGTTTTCTTAAATTTGGGCAAGAATCATCAGAGGGAAGTGGAGGAATCGAGATCTCAAGAGGTCAACAATGGAGGGGAGAGAGAGTGCCAAAGGTCATGGAACCATTGGGGAAGAAGGCCCCTTAAATAGGTCAACCAAATATCCAACCGTTATGCCCAGAAATGCGCTGGGGCGGTACTATCGGAATTTTTACCGGTACTACCGGATTTAGACAGAAGCTGGAGTCCATAAGCGGAAGTAGGGACGGTACTACCGCCCTTTGAAAAACTGTCGGAACAGCGATACCAAAACGAGCATAACTTTTGCTTCCGGACTCCGTTTTCGATGATCTTGGGATCGTAACAACGAGCTCTGAAAGAATATATAAAGAAACATAATAGTCCAACAAGGTAGGATAAAACCAAATGGGGAAAGGTAAAACCTCTCTATAAAAGACGAACCAAGAAAACCATCAATATAAAAAACGCAATAGAAGATGCAAACGAACTCCGTTTTCAATGAACTTGGGCTCGTTGGAATCACAACAATGAGCTCTACAAGATTATGTAGAGAAACATCATAGTCCAATAAGGGAGGATGCAACCAAATGGGAAAAAGATCTCTCTTTTGTAAACCGGAAACACCATAATCTTTGCAAATGAAGTCCAAAAAAGGTGAAACCAATTTTGTTGGAAAGAGTATGACAAGATCTTACCCTACAAAATATAAAAACAAGCAAGGGATATTTTGCAAATAATTGGAATAGTGAAACTTTCCACATAGATGAACCGGCAAAAACTCAAACACCGAAAACGCAATAGAAGAGGCATACGAAAACCGTTTTCGGTGAACTTGGCCTTGTCATGACAAGTACGAAAAGCACCAAGACCACACCACAATAAGAGACAAATAAGAACCAATAAAGATGATTGCAAGGATGCAAAGGTTTAAGCTCTCCACGAACAATACGATCAAGATACTCGGTCGAGAGCCCCTCTTGATAGTACGGCTATCTATCCTATAACCCGGTCTCTCAACTAACATCATGAGACCGGTAAAATAGAAACCCTATCAAGATCATACCTTTGCCTTGTGCATAATCCACTTGCGGTCGATGAAGACGATCTTCATATCCTCAAGAATCACCTTTCTTGATTGCGCTTCGCTTGGTGAAGACTCGCTAATAGCTCCCCCATACACCAATATGGGAGAGACACTCTTCGACATATCTTTGCTTGGACTTGAGTGTTGATCAACCCGCACTTAGCCTTGATCAACATATAATCTTCTTCCCTTAGCCTTGACTCCAACATATGGAGATCAAGCAATGTATGTGGACACAACCTACAAGTAGCTCAATACAAACATTAGTCCATAGAGATTGTCATTAATTAACAAAACCACACATGGGGGCAGCCATGCACTTTCATAAGGGCGATATGTATATCGGCCATATGCGCGGCTTATGCAGTTTGCCACACGCTTGGGTGGAATTTCTTCAAGTATTTCCCATTGATATCTCGAGGCAATATGCTGCCTTCCAATGTTTCCACCAGATATGAGTTGCCGGGTACAATCCTTACGACTCGTAATGGCCCTTCCAAACTTGGCGACCACTTGCCGAATTTCCGGCTCCTAGAGCCAACTGGCAATATAACTTTCCAGACCAAGTCGCCGACTTGAAAATCCTTAAGTCGGACTCTCTCGTTATAAGCTTTTGCCACCTGCAATTTCTCCTTCTCAATGTCCTTCAAAGCCTTTACACGCTTGTCGGCTACCTCATCTATGTTATCCATCATCAAATTGTGGTAGTCCTCAGCCGACAAATTGTTTTGCTTAGCGAACCTCAAAACAGCCAGATTTACTTCTACTGGTAAAACGGCTTCTTGTCCATATACTAACTCGAAAGGAGTTACCTTAGTTGCACCATGTCTTGAGATTCTGTGAGCCCACAATGCTTCCGACAGTACCTCATGCCACCTCCTTTCTTCTTAATCAACTTGATGAGAATTTTATTGCTTGACTCGGCCTGTCCATTAGCTTGAGCATAATACGGAGATGAGCTGAGCATCTTGATCCCGAGTGATTCGGCAAACTGTTTCACCTCCTTAGCCATGAAGGAAGTACCTTGATCTGTGGTGAGAGTTTGCGGGATACCGAATCGATGAACAATATGATCTGCAATGAATTGAATTACCTCCTTGTGGGTCATATTCCTTAGGGGTACTGCTTCAGACCACTTGGTGAAATAATAAGTAGCAACTAATACAAACCGATGCCCTTTGGATGAAGCCGGGTTTATCATACCAACGAAATCCAATGCCCATCCTCGAAAAGGCCACGGCTTTATTATAGGAATAAGAAGTGAATTCGGCGCCAACTGAACATCTTCGAACTTCTGGCACGCTTCGCACCCTTTGTAATATCTGAAGCAGTCATTAATCATCGTCGGCCAATAGAATCCGGCTCGTCTGAGCATCCACTTCATTTTGTGAGCCGACTGATGTGTCCCGCATAAACCGTCATGTACTTCTCCCATGGTGACTCGAGATTGATCTTCATCCAAGCACTTGAGAAGAAAACCTTCAGCTGTTCGGCGAAACAACTCGTTGTTGATCAGGGTATATTTAAAGGCAAGTCGCCGAACAGTCCTATCCGTTTTATGACTTGGATCCCTCAAATAATCAACAATAGGCGTCCTCCAATCAGCTGGCCAGTTTCCACCAGGTTCCTCTAGAGCCGATTTAGATAAGCCGACTTTTCCTCCAGCTTCCACATTATTGACAACAGTTAGCACCGGCTTCTCTGCTGTGAAAAATACTCCTCTACTGACATGATAGCCTGATGCCTGCTGTGCCAACTCGTTGGCAAGCCAGTTGTCCTGCCTGGACACATGAGATATAGAAAACCGAGTCACTAATTCTCGCAGGACTAGGCAACTAAGTCACTAATTTAGTTATTCTATTTTTTTTTTGTAATGCATCTGATCCCTCTACATATGGTTTCTGCTATCAATTAAGCATGAGTTAATTTTATCAGCATAATAAAATAGATTCCCGCGACAACGCCATTTCGAGTGATAATTGTTAGTAGTACTAAAGACATTTATTTCTGAAACAGTCTGAGCTCGAGAAAAACTGCACGTTTCCATTTTGGAAGATGTTGTTTGAGCTCGTCTGCTACTTGGGGGTGCGACTGATGAATCCAGCTGAAGCTATTGCCCCCAACCTCCGCACCAGCAGGCACTTCACTAAGGCAATGGGGCTGATTGACCTCGTCCATTCCTCCTCGCGACCACCACTCTTGGCACCTCGGCACCTGCGACCTCCTCCTCCTCCACCAGTTGCCCCCCCCCCCCCCCCCCCTCCGCACCATTCCCCGCCACGCAGTTATCTACGTTTGGGCCGGCTCCCCTTGGAGATATTTTCCTTGCATGTTGACTTCCCTTTCCATGGCACCATTCATATCATAGATGGGATGTGTCTTTCCAACGACATCTACGTAGGTCCGGATTTTGATCCGGACCCAGGTTTCTATTCGCGGTTTAAAGAATGGCTAACAGGAGACGCAAACACGTCACCTGAATTCATGGTATTTATATATATGCTTGTTGTCATTTAAAATCCATACGTGGCGCTCACTCTTCTCACAGGCCTATCAATTCATTCATGCAGGATGAACTGGTGCTCAGTGGACCACATGATGCCATGTTGGCAATGCTTGGCTTCGCGATTGAAGTCCGCATCCCTGAGACGGATGAATATTATAAATGGTTGTCAGAAGATTCTATCATATCCGGCGATCTCAACACCACGACCATCACAGCATGCATGGGCTCTATATACTTCACGTATGCGTTGGTAAGTCATGCCGTGAGGGCCAATGTGAAATTCATGATGCGCCTGCCCTGGGAGGCCAGCACGGTGCATGGTCGTATTATGGCGTACATCGGCACTTTTGAGATTGGTTGCACACTATTCAGGAAAGACGACATGAACATCGACCCACCTGTTGATTCTGGTGTTGAATTTCGTCTTCCGTTGGATCGAGCTTGCCTCGCGGTCCCAACTGGATCGTCTCTGCAACTTAAAGGGGAGCTGGTATTCGATTGGTCACATAAGGTATCAATCAATTATTCTATCCCAACCCAAGGTTTGAATCATGAGAGTCCAGGTTGAGACCAGGACTACTATTTCTATACTATCAGTGTATGGTTTCGTGAGGTATGGATATGACCAAATAAACTATTGCCATAATGTTGTACCTATGTTTTGAATTGAGAAGGTGAGAAGAAGCAAGTTGGAAGGGAACTATCAAATGGAGTAAAAATAACCTTCATTCAAGCTGTTTGAATGATGTCCCCCCCCCTTAGCACAGGCCAGGATCCGAGTCATGATAACCCTTTTTTGAATCCCTCTTGTTATTGAAAGTGTCTAAGTTTTTTAGAGGAAACGAAAGTGTAAGTGTCAAATCAAGATTATGTGGGTGTTCAGCTACATCTTCGTTCTACATTATGGATATGAACAAATAAATTATTGCCATAATGTTGTAATGGTATTTTCTCTACTTTCTTGACGGTACTAAGATATGTACCCGGAATTCAGATAAGAAAGTAAATAGTCTATCCTGCATTTTGTAATGTGCCTTGTTCACCAAATGAAGCATGTTGCTGACTAGCTCAAACAAACTACTCTGACTCTAAAGTAGGAGACGCCACCACTAGCCCCTTTGCAATCCTTCTCCTCGTTTTGTGCCTGGATATGTGGTTGGAAAGTCCGAGATCTCAGAAGTCAGAAGTATTCCCCACAGAACTTGCACATCATTCTAATTTTGAAGCACCAAATTTGTTTTCTTGACACAAGCCCTAGAACGTTTCTATGTATGAAAATTAAACTTGTTCATGTAGGACACAGACATAAACATGTGTACACATTTTAAAGTTTTTGTACAATAATATTTTTTCCCGGGAGCAGATGCTCCTCGCTTTTCCAATTTGAATTACCGGAGAAGCTCGTATTTTGGTTCTCCATGTTGGTAATTATTGTTTCTTTCTTTGCTCCGGTTATCTCGACATGTGTAAGACGACATGATTCTCAAATAAATAATCCGAAAGACCGAGAATGCTCAAATAAATAAATAAATCGATGAATGAGAGTTAAATCGATGAATCAGAGTTGACAGTGTTGACATTTGCTTTTGTGTGGGGGTGCGTGTTGTATGAACTGAATGCGTGATGGTTTCGTTCATGCAATGGAGCCGGGGAGGGCCTCACTGTTAATCTAAAAAAGGAACATCTGCTTTTGTGATAGCCACAATCTCATGGAAGATGAATTTTCAATAAAAAAAACTTCATTTCAAATATTTAGGCTGTCCCTGGATCATAAACACAAAATTGCGTCCCGCTCGTAATAAAATCTTCAGAGATTTCGTTGGTAAAGGAACACAAGTCATGCATGTAAATTTCTAGAGTATGTATTTCTCGAGAAGTCATAGTCGGGATGATCAGAATTGACAAATTCTCTCGACTATGAACCAAAATCACAAAAAAATAGTAATAAAAGTCGACCGTGACTACGTGAGGCCCTATCTCAGATTCTTCCACGTCGCCTCTCGCACGAATCTTAGAGCACTGGCTTCGTTGACTACGTGACCGTGAGTATGCATTGCGAGCAGCGGCTTCGTTGCAAGCTGGTTTCTGCATTGCATGTAGCAGGGACGTACAACAGATCAGAATACTTTGAGGATGAATTTACAAGGAGGACAACGGGAAGAAATTAAAGATGCGGTGCTTACATTGCGCCTGCGGCGACCGTTCTTGTTCTTCATGGCTGATCAGATCAACACCTGTGAAAATCAAGGTCGCCAACTTATCCTGGAAATAACAAAGAACAGGGAACTGCTTCAGGTTAAGGAGGGAAAACACCTCATCTTCAGAGTAACGATTCTTGATATTAACCAATAGGAACCGGTGCTTACCGCTGATTGGAAGGTGGTGTAGGCGAGGAGCTTCCGGCGGTTGTGCGGTTAGTCGGCAGGGGAGTCGGGGCGAGGAGCTGCCGGCGATTGTGGGGAATCGACGTCGCCGGCGATGGGCAAAGGGCAGGAAGCGCTGTCGAAGAGCGACGGGACACGGCGGCGGAGTGGGACGAGATAGGGCGGTGCGGATGGGCAGCAGGCGGCGGCGCGGATGGGCAGTATGCGGCGGTGGAGATGGACCGATGGCGGGAGGGGGCGGTGGATTGGGCTGGAGGGAGAAGGCAGCGACACGGGGCTGCTCGGTGCTCCGAGATTGGTGCGAGGATGTGATGTGGAATAATCAGGGGAGGAGCTTCAGGTTAGAGCAAGTACAATAAGATCCAGCAGGCTGTAAGGTTTTAAATAATACATTTATTCTTACATTGAGGAAAGAGAATAGGAGAGAATGGAAGCGGGCTCTCATGCAAGAACCAGCTGCAACACGTGCTACTAGGTGCGTTGTGAGAGTGTAAAGTGGGCCATGTATTGATAAAGTAGTACATGTATATAGCCAACTATTATATGTGCAAGCTATAAGCTGACTATAAATGACATGGCAATGGCATATAGCCAGCAACTGACTCTATTATTAACCTTGCTCTAAGAGAAAACCAGTTCGTTTTCGATTCAAAACAGGCGCCGAGAATCCAGAAATCGAACTCTTTGTTTTTTATACGTTTGAGAACAAGATTATTTTTATCCAAAGGAGGGCCCACATAGCCCTCAATTTTTTTCTTCACGAAATTAGAGTATGACCGGCAAATAGGGCACCTTTTTTTGAAAAACTTTACAAATCTTCTTAGAACATGTCCAACCACACGTAGCTAATCTTGTATATCTAGCTAACCTCGTTTTTTTTTAAGTTCTTAGGGGCATATGTTAGTACAAGAAAATGATTGATTTAAGTTCTTAATTAATAACTGTCTATAAAACGATTTTTATGAAATGATATGATGCATATGGATCGATATAACCCCTAAAATGATATGTTGCTGATATATCAGTCGTATCGGCCAAGATTTAAAAGCTTGGTGAGCCACAATGAACAAGTTGTCATGTGTGTGCCTTAGTAACGTGCATGTCACAATTCTTAGATCTAGCATGATCCGAGTTGTGTATCAGCCGGTTTAAGTCTTGTCAAACGTTGTCCGTAAAAGGGTAGTTATAAAGGGAGGGTTTGGGCCGACTTGAAAAGCAAGTTGCATAAGATGGTTGACCAAGACGGGTTTTGCCCCTCCGACTCAGAGAGATGTTTTATTGGCCCTCTCAGGTGATTTGAATCGGAAAGCATGGCCACAAGAATCGACTAAGAGTTAGTCGAGTAGGATTAATAGTTAATCTAGTGAATGACGTCCACAAGACGAGCAGAGAGTAAATCTATTAAAGGGATAACAAGATCTCGCCTATATATAGCTCATACTAGATATACCGTGAGGCAAATAGAATGAATATATGGACATTTAACAGGAAAGTCCTGGACGACTTCACTTCAATCAAGAGTTGACATGCTCTGTTAGAAGCCGCTTCACACTATATCGTCTTGAGACCAGCCGTGTATTGGTAGAGTTGGCCAAAAGAGTTTGACAACTTCGAGCCATGATGGAGAGTCGATGAAGTAGGTGTAGTTGTGACCAACTGAGAGTAAACTTGTAGGGTCAGATACTTAAGAAGATTGGAGCCATTAAAAAAAAGTTTCGACGGAAAAAAGTGCGACCGAATTAGACTCGAATCGGTATGGGACGCAAATAGATAAGCTTAGAGAGTACCTAGGGGACCACAAGTGATGTGGGCCGGTCATGCCCAATAAGCAGCCCAACACCCTCCTATATATAGCAGGGCCGGCCCTATATTTTGCAGGGCCCTAGGGCGTAGTTAACGACATGGCCCCTAAAGGTAATATATATGTACATATATAGACGCAAAATATTAAAAGTTTACCATCAACCACACATTCTTAGTGGAAGCTAAAATCCCAATCTAACATGTAACAAGTATGATGATTGGCTAAAGCCTAAAGAGTCAAAGGGAGTCATGAAACAAGAAGACATGGGACAAGATTGTACATACCACTGGGCGGCAGCAGGGATGAGCAGCATCGTGATGAAGGCAGGCTCAAATCGGTAGATGAAGCCCCGAGTCAATTTCAATCGATCAATTCTCAATTTTCTAAACCAATCTCTAAGGCGGCCTACGGGAGGCAGTGTGCTTCTTTTCTCTTTTGCTAACAGCCAAACAGAAGAGCTGGAAGAGGCAGAAAAGCAGAGGAGATCGATTGATCGATGCGTCCCTATGGGTAATCGTTAAAAAAAAGGGTTCTCTTTGCAAAGGGAAACTACGGTGCACTCGATTGATCGATGCGTCCCTATGGATAATCGTCAAAAAAAGGGTTCCCTTTGCAAAGGGAAACTACGGTGCACTCCCGTCGCGATAAGTGTCGCCTTCTCCTCGTTTGGTCACCCGTGGGTGTTTGCATGTCCGCCAAGTGTCGCAACCGGAGTTAAAGTGGGGATGAGAGAGAAAGGGATACGGGAGGTGGGAGGGTAGCTTTTTTCCTTTTATTTTTTTGAACCGAAGTTGAAAAACGAAATATCTTGAGAACCGCTTATTCAAATTACGAACCGTTTTCACTTTTAAACTCCTCGCGTCGAGATCTTCAAAACTAGATCCCATGTCGATAGGTTTTGACGAAATTTTTTTGTACATCCAAAAGTTGAATACCTGTATATTCATTTTGAACGTACTTGTACTCCGGATTTGAACGTAATTGTACTTCCGCTGTCAACGTAGTTTGTACTCCATTTTCTGTTTACTTGTACTCGGTGGGAGGGTAGCCTTTTTCTTTTATTTTTTTGAACCGAAGGTTTTAAAACGAAATATCTTCAGAACCGCTTATCCAAATTACGAACCGTTTTTACTTTTGAACTCCTCGCGTCAAGAGCTTCAAAACTAGATCCCATGTCGATAGGTTTTGAAAAAAAAATTGTACATCCAAAAGTTGAATAAATGACATTCGGTTTGAACGTACTTGTATTTTGGGTTCGAACATACTTGTACTTCGGCTGTCAACGTACTTTATACTCCGCTTTCTGTGTACTTGTACATACTCCTCACAGTAATCTGTATATCTGGATCGTTATACTCTGTACTTTCTATTTTATATATTCTGTACTTCCATGTGACGCGTTAGCGTAGGCGTTAGGGTACGGAGAATTCGTCGCCGTCGACAACGCGTCGACGGCGACGAATTCTCCGTACCCTAACGCCCCGAGGCTGAGTCCGCCTGTACGCCGCGATAACGGCGACGGGGGACGAAGCCGAGCCACTAGATCATGAAAAACTTGTAATTTATATATAACTTAGGGTTTAGGGTGGGGGTGGCAAGTAAACCAACTTATATATCGGTATGCAAGAAAGATTTAGATTTAATTTGTTTGTGGTTCTGTCGTACACGGACGGCAACCTGTACATCTCGCGGAGGCTTCGACCGGCCGAGGCGTACATACGCGGCCAGGAAAAGTATGCGCTATGGAGCTTCACGCAACAGCAGTACGCGCGGGTGAAGGGCGCGTACGCACGGGACATAAAGGAAAAAAGAGGACAAGTTCGATTTTGCTTGGTACGCAATGATTAGGAGCGAGTCATTCAAATTGGAATCCTACTTTGGACGAAGAGCAGGCAGCTAGTCCCGCCTGAGTTGATAGTGCTGACTTCCCACCCGAGACTGACTTGCTTACCTCTGCACCAACATCTTAAATAGTCGAATTTATAACACTCCATTCTTCTATAGATAGCCTAGAATCGGAACTCGAATATGTGCCCGACTTACCTATTTCCAAGACAGTTACTCAACTTCCATCGCCCTTATCTAAGCTCGAGAGCTCCTGTCTCCTCACTTAAAGCGTAATCGGCTCACCTCCCCCCATCCCCCTTTCCATTTAATCACTGACAAAACCCACCTTTCAATTGACCACGAACGCTACCGCGCGCGCGCCTGCGGTGCGGTAAGGCACCACCCTGTTGTGCCAGCAGCCAACTCCGGCGTGTCTTCGTGGACCAAACTGAAGGAAGAGCAAAAGGGCGAGGCCACACCCGGCTGCGAATAGGAGGGGGGCTTAGCTCTGAATCCCGCTTGCTTGCAGAAATGAATGGATCAGAAAGGGGGCTGGGTTCTATTTCCGGGCCGGGCAGGAGGTGAAGGCCAGAAGAAGAAGAGAAAGTCTCGTTTGGTCACTTTTCAAAAGAAGATGATAGCGCGTAGCTGCGCACGGGAAATCGCCCCTTCGGGAAGGGTTCCCTTCGCGTAGCGATACCCGTCCCTACGTCCATTTTCTCACCTATTGCGCTATGGACGAGTCTGCTCGACGCCTCGACCTTTGCAACTTTTATTTTTCAGCCCAATACACAAAACAGCTGGCCGCTCATGGGTCCCCTCCAGACATGGGCCTACATTGCACGAGAGCCAACAATATTCGGTCAAAACTTCATGCATCTACATGTTGTCATTGGTTCTCCAAGCCTCCATTACCTTTCATGGAGTTATCTGGGATGGGAGGGCACAAATATATAGACTCTCACGTCTTGTTAAGATCTTATTACGACGCCGCCTATCAACATCGATGTGCGCAAGTAGTTTAGTGGAGGATGGTCGGAAGTCTTGGTACCTGGGAGCATATGCTTCTGGTTTATAAAACGTATTTTGAGCAAAATTTGAAACAATAAAAAAATTGGATAAATTTTTTCTTTCATACATCTCGACATTCTATATGTTCACGAAGTCGTTTCACGTAAAGCCGACGTTTTTTATGTCATGTATAAAAAAGGAAAAAGTTGGTGCTAAAAAAGGTTTTTCATGAAAAAAAATTATCTTTTTTACACCTGTCAAATTTTTGTTCCAATTTTTTTGACATCTCAAAATGTTTTCTACGGTGCCAAAAGCTCCCATGTGCCAATGTGATTTTCCCAGGATGATCTTATTAATAAAGGACTCACTTGAAAAGTATATTGGAGAATAAGATAGATTAATGGATCATCGCTTTATGGTCTACCCCCTTGGTCTTCAAATAAGTGTACTAGATTTTTAGATTTTTCCTATGTAAAAAAATAAGTTTGGCCAATTTATGGAAAAACATAGTAATAATTACAATATTAAATTAATATCACTAGATGCATATTAAAAACTTTTGAGCGTAAAAAAGTACAAAATTAGGCCAGAAACTTTTAAGCGTAGCAAAAGAGAGAAAAAACTATTTAATTGCACGAAAGCCAACAATATTCGGTCAAAACTTCATGCATCTACATGCTGTCGTTGGTTCTCCAAGCCTCCATTACCCTTCATGGAGTTACCTGGGATGGGAGGGCATAAATATATAGACTCTCACGTCTTGTTAAGATCTCATTACGACCAGTGGCGGACCTAGCGCCCCTGTTACCCGGCGACTGCCCGGGCTTCCGGCCGGCCGGCATAGGGTAATTTATAGCTCTTTGACAAAGAATTAGCATAATCAGCATTGGAATTAGGTGTTTGCCCGGGCTTTAATTTTTTCCTGGGTCCGCTAATGATTACGACGCCCTCTATCAGCATCGATGCGTGCAAGTAGTTTAGTGGAGGATGATCAGAAGTTTTGGTACCCGGGAGCATATGCTTCTGGTTTATAAAAAGTATTTTGAGCAAATTTTGAAATGATAAAAAATTTGGATACATGTTTTCTTTCATACATCTCGACATTCTATATGTTCACGAAGTCGTTTCACGTAAAACCGACGTCTTTTTATGTCATGTGTAAAAAGATAAAACTTGGTGCTGAAAAAGGTTTTTCATGATTTTTTTTAATCTTTTTTACACCTGTCAAATTTTTTTTCGAATTTTTTTGACATCTCAAAAAGATTTTTACAGTGGAAGGAGCTCCCATGTGCCAATATATGTGATTTTCCCAGGATGATCTTATTAATAAAGGACTCACTTGAAAATTATATTGGAGAATAAGATAGATTAATTAATCATCGCTTTCTGATATACTCCCTTGGTCTTCAAATAAGTGTACTAGATTTTTAGATTTTTCCTAAGTAAAAAAAATAAGTTTTGTCCAATTTATAGAAAAACATAGGAATAATTACAATATTAAATTAATATCACGAGCTGCATAATAGAATACCGTTTCATAATATAATAATTTAATGTCATAAGTATTGCTATTTTGTATAAAGTTGGTAAACTTAAAGAGTTTGACTTATAACAAAATTAGAAGTACACATATTTGAGAACGGAGGGACTACGGCGGTAGATGGGATATATGGAATACCACACAAGCCAAAAGAAATTGCTGAAAAATCTATACTAACCTCTACACACAATCATATTTATTACAATGTTGTTGCCCATGACAATTAGAAGTTCAAAGCCAAACTATTACTCCATCCGTCTAATTTTGTAATTCAAACTGAAGTGCATCCAAACTGTATGTAGAGCATGTATGGGATGTACGTATTGGCACTGGCCGGCATGCAGTTGGTACCCATCCACCAATTGCATGTATGCATGCCGCGCCTACTGGGGCGCGAACTTGGACTTGATGGCCTCACACCTGTCCTCCGTCGATCTGGAACGCCCTGGCCAGCACGTCCGGAGGCGACGCGGCGAACAGCGTCTCAGCGATGGACTGCGTGCCCTGCAGCTGGTGTTAGGTCGATCTCCACCCGTTGTGGCCCAAGGGTCACACGGGCCCTAGTCTACGCGCTCTGATCGGGGGCGCCCAACCTCCTATGGTTGGTGGGCCCCTGTCGCCAGCGCATATAAAGAGGTGGGGGGGCCGGACGCACTCGGTACGAGGTTCACCGTGCACCGCAGCCCCCCACCGATACACCCAATCCGATCTAGGGTTGCGCTAGGCCGACGGGAAGCTCTCCACCGCCGCCACCTCACTCACCCACGCACACCACCACTGCCACCACTCCCATGGCCGACGGCAGCTCGAGCTCGACGCCATTCCCCGGCGAAGGTAGACACCTCTCTCTCTCTCTCTCCCTCTCGGTTCTCTCTCTCTCTCTCTCTCTGGTTCAAGCATTAGAAGGGCAAAACCCTAAAGTTATCACCGTGATGGATCTAGACTAGATGTATAGTTTTAACATTGGTATCAGAGCAGGTTTAGCATCTAGATCCGTTCGGTATAGACAAAGAAAATCAAAAGAAATACCCACCCGAAAAAGTTCCCCTCCCAGAGAAACCCTAACCCCAAATCGAAAGTCAAAGGGCAAAGAAACTCACCGGAGTGCCCTCGGGCTCGCCGGCAAAGGGGGCCTGCCGCAAGGCCGCCCCATTCCCTCTCGATCCGACGCGCATCGGCATGCCAAGGCGTCGGAAGAAGGAGCACCCCCTCGGGGGCAAAGAACAGAGGCTCAATGGCTTCTCCGCTCGACGACGGTGCACCCACCGCAAGGGAGGATGCGCGACCGGCGAGAGGGGAGACCACCGGGCCACTCCCTCGCTTGGATTTTGCTCCGGCGGTGAGAGAGAAAAGGCGGGGGGAAGGGGAGAAGGAGCGGCGCGCCGCCATGGTGCTCGTCGTCTTCTCCGGCAACGGTGACCGCCGCCGGCGGGTCGAACCCTGGATCGCCAGATCGGGGGAGGAGGGGACAGAGCGGCTCGACCGGGGGGAAATGATTCTAAGGTTTGACCCCCCCCCCCCGGCCGCGCTGGCCATTTTGATCCGGCGAAAAGGACGCTGAGTCGTCGGATCTCCATCCGACGGGCAGCAGTGAAACCCTAGATGCGGCCGGGCCAAGTGGGCTGAAAGGAGGGTGGCCGTGGGCCGCCGGGCGAGTCTGCGTGCAGCGCGCGCACGGTGTATAGTCAAATGGGCCATGGGCCGAAAGTGGAAAAACTGTGGTATGGGCCACGTGTTTTTCAGCAGAGTTTTTCTCTGTTTTATTTTTCCAGAAGCATTTTTTGTAGTTTTGGTCTAATTTTAGGCATTTTGAGTCTAGTTTTTGCTATACAAAAAATTATCCAACGAAATTTTTGTTTAGTAAAAGTAAAAGTAACAGAATTGCTTCTGAAAAAGAGTAAAGTCAATAGAATTTTTGTTAATTGTTTCCGCTGCAAATTAAAGTGATATGCTCTTTTAGAAAATTCAAAAGTTAATAGAGTTAAAAGTGTTAATAGAAAAGAGCATATTAAAGAGATAGTCATAATTGTGTTATTTTTATAACCAACGTTATTAATAGCGTAATTATGATTTATTATAGTGAAATGCATTTATTTCTAATTCTGCCCAACGGTGATTTAGTTTAAATTGCATAACTTTTGCATGTCATATTTTGACCAACGTTGAATTATTTCATGCAAATGTTGAAAATGTTGAAAAGTTCTCACCTCATTGTGATTGTTTTAGGAGGGTACCACTTGATGAGTTGCCTAAAGGATGTTCCCCTCCTTCGAGGTGACAACTACTCCGAGTGGAGGAAAAAGGTGGATTTGGCACTTGCATGTGCAGAGGTGGACTGGGTGGTGGATACCCCACCGCCAGTCATGCCAAAAGAGCCTGAAAGAGAGGCAAAAGACACTGATGATGACTGGGAAAAGAAGAAAAGGGACTATGGTCCATTGGAAATGGCTTATTCCATAAATAAGCAAAAGTGGAATGCAACTAACAAGAAGAGCTTAGCCTTCTTAAAGAATACAATTGAGAACGCCATTGCGGGCTCAATTGCAGAGTGTGCCACTATCGGGGAGTTCTTCGACAAAGTAAAGAGCCAGTTTACTGGTTCTTCAAAGATCTATGGCACCCAGTTGCTCAAGCAAGTGGTAACAGAAAAGTACACAGGGGGAGGGCATGGCATTAGAGAGCACATCCTCAGGTTGTGCAACATGGCTGCCAAGCTCAAGGCCATTGATCCTGATCTTGAGATCAAGTCTGTTCTCCTCATCCACATAGTCATGGCATCATTGCCAAAAGAGTTCGAGAAACTTTGTTGTGAACTACAACATGTCCCCTGACAAGTGGGACATGGAAAAGACCATTGCTATGTGTGTCCAGGAGGAGGACAGGCTAAAAGAAGCACGTGGTGGATCCATCAACTACGTGAAGGATAGTAAGAAGAGGAACTTTGGTAACACTGGTTCCCCTTCAAAGCCACATGGCAATGACAAAGCTCCCTATCAGAGTCAGCAAAAGTCCTTCCCAGTGGACAAAGACACATGCCTCCACTGCAAGAAGACTGGGCACTACAAGAAGGATTGCCCTGCTTTCCTAAAGTCCATAATGGCAAAGAATGGTAAAAATATAGTTTCCTTCGTTAATGAATCCCTGTATACACAGTTTTCGAAATCTACTTGGTGGATTGACTCAGGTGCAACTGTTCATGTTGCAAATTCTTTACAGGGGTTCCATTCGACGCGGATTATGCAAAGAAACGAAGGATGCATTGAAGTCGCTAATGGAGTGCAAGCAGATGTTGAAGCTGTTGGCGATATCTCCTTGGAGTTGGCTGATGGTTTCACTATTTTGCTTAGAGATGTCTTATTTGTTCCTTCTTTGCAAAGAAACTTAATAAGTGTGTCACGTTTAGACAAAAAACAGTATGAGTGTTATTTTGGACATGGCAAGTGTGCCATTTGGTGTAATAATATTCGTGTGGGGGTTGCATCCCTCCACAATGAGCTTTATTTATTATCCTTGCGTGAAAAGATTTATTCTGTGAATAAAGTGAATGAAATTGTTTCTGCGTTGAATAAAGAACAAAAGAAAAGAAAGAGAACTCAAGACTCGTCGAGATTATGGCACTGTCGTTTGGGCCACATTTCGAGGGGGAGAATAGAAAGACTCGTTAAAAATGATATTCTTCCGCCGTTAGAGTTCTCAGATATAGAACAGTGCATCGATTGCATAAAAGGAAAATTTGTAAAACAAATTAAAAAGGGTGCAACTCGAAGCACAACGACACTAGAAATAATCCACACTGATATTTGTGGACCTTTTTCGGTGAAAAGTGTGGATGGTTATGATTCGTTCATAACATTCACAGATGATTACTCCCGATATGGATATATTTATCCAATCAAAGAAAAGTCTGAAGCTTTGGATAAATTTAAAATATTCAAAGCTGAAGTTGAAAATCAACACGATAAAAGAATAAAGATAGTGAGATCCGACCGTGGGGGGAGAGTACTATGGTCGGCACACTCCATATGGTCAAGTCCCTAGACCTTTGCGAGGGTTTTGCAGGAGACAGGAATAGTCGCTCAGTATACAATGTCGGGCGATCCTCAGCAAAATGGAGTAGCTGAAAGGCGCAACCGTACTCTTATGGATATGGTGCGCAGTATGATGAGCTACTCCACACTGCCATTGGGTTTATGGATGGAGGCACTTAAAACCGCCGTTCATATTCTCAACAGAGTGCCAAGTAAGTCGGTGCCCAAAACACCGTACGAACTGTGGACAGGAAGGGTACCTTCCCTTCAACACCTTAGGGTGTGGGGGTGCCCAGCTAAGGCAAAATTGTTTAATCCAAACATTGCAAAGTTAGACCCCAAAACAGTCAGTTGCCACTGTTAGAGTATATATGTGTATATTGTAGTTTCCCCACTTGTTAGGGGGCTTTCTGTATATTTGCCTGTACCTGTACTATATATGTGGCCTTTGGCCCCTGGTAATACAACAAGCAGTCTATTACCCTAACATGGTATCAGAGCCGTAGGGTTTTCTTCTCCTCGCAGCCGCAGCCGCCGCCCGCCTTGGCATCTTGCCGCCGCGCCCGGTCGCCGCCGCCGCCTCTTCCTCGCCACCTGCTCCCACGCACGCATCCTCCCCGACTCATCCTCATCCGCGCATCCCCGCACCGGCCACCCTCCACTTGCCACCGACCCCACCCTCCACTTGACCCGCCCGCACGCGGTCGTCCTCGAGCTCCCCGCCTCCGGTTTTCCCTGCGCTTCCCGCACGTGGTCGTCCTCCTCCACCGGGCCGAGCTCCCTGCGCTCGCCCACGCCGGTGCCGGCCCGTCCCCGCGCCGGTCTCGCTCCGGTCCGCCGCGGCCTTCTTCTCTCCGGTCCCGCTCCGGTGCGCTGCCCGCTCCCGATCCGATCCGATCCGCTGCTGCCGCTTCCGCTCCCGATCCGCCCGGCCAGGTCGCCCGCTTCCGCTCCCGATCCGCCCGGCCAGGTCGCCTGCTGCTCCCGATCCGCCCGGCCGTTTCCTCCGCTGCTCGCTCCCGCTGCTTCGATTGGCATGTTCTGACCGATCTGTTCTTCCCCGTGCGTTTGCTTTCCAAAAAAAAAAAAAGGTACAATGTCTTCCTCGTCGGGCTATGTTGCGATTCCTCGCTGCCCGGTGATTTTTGATGGCGCGAATTACCCTGATTTCGCTGCCTTCATGCGCGTCCACATGTGCGGTCTTCGTCTTTGGGGTGTGCTTTCTGGCGAGGTCTCCTGTCCGCCGCGCCCCGTTGCTCCTCTGGCACCCATTGCGCCGCCGCCTGTTGCCCTTGCTTCCGATGCTACTCAGGAGGCTAAGGATGCAGCCCAGAGTGCTTATGACACTGCTCTGGCTGATTATAACGGGAAGGTCCAGGAGCATTCTACTGCTGTTGCGACGTACCGGCTGGATCTGTCTGACTACGCTCAGTGGATAGATGAGGATGCTCGTGCTGCTGCTGTTCTCACTTCCAGTGTTCTGCCTCAGTATGCTGCTGAGTTCATGGGTCTTCCCACTGCTGCTGCTCAGTGGACTTTTCTTCGTCAGCGCTACCAGCCGTCTGGCGATGCTCTTTACCTGTCCGTGGTTCGTCAGGAGCATGCTCTTCAGCAGGGTGATTCCACTATTGATGACTTCTACACTCAGAGTGCTGCTATATGGCGTCAGCTTGATTCTCTTCGTACTGCTGTGTGTGGCACCTGTCCCTGCTGTCTGACTGTGCGCGCGGATCTGGAGTTTCAGCGCGTCTATGAGTTCTTGTCGCGGCTCCGCAAGGAGTTTGAGCCGCGCCGTGCCCAGCTGCTTGCCCGTGGTCGTGTTCCGCTCTCTGAGGGTACTAGCTGAGCTTCGGGCTGAGGAGACTCGTCTTCGTGGTGCTGGTCTCCTTGAGGTTCCCTCTGTTCTTGCTGCTCGTGGTCCTCCTGTGCCGTCTGCTCGTGGTCCTTCTGTGCCGCCAGCCTCGTTGCGGTCTCCAGGTCCGCCGATACTCTCTCCTCCTCCGGCCCAGGGTCCGAGTCAGCCTCAGCAGCCCCGTGCACCTCCTCGTCCTCCCTGCGCCTACTGTAACAGGCCTGGTCATGATATCTCGAGCTGCTGGAAGAGGGATCCCAGCTTACGTCAGCAGTTCCTTGCTCGTAGGCAGGCTGGTTCTTCAGGATCTTCTGCTATTGCCCAGGCTGGACTCTCAGGATCTTCTGCTGCTGCACTGTCTGATCAGGACATTATCCGAGGTCTTCGTAGTCTGCTCGCTTCTACAGGCTCTTCCTCGACGGGTACTGCTGGTTCTGTGCCTAGCTCTTCTGGCACCGCGCGACCACCACCTTCTACACAGTCAGGTACGTCATCCCCGTGGTATCTGGATTCTGGAGCTTCTTTTCATATGACTTCTGCGTCTTCTATTCTTTCTGCTCTTCGCTCTTTTATTTCTCCTGTCCGTGTTATCACGGCTGATGGTACCTCTCTTCCTGTTTCCAGTCGAGGCACCCTTTCTACTTCCTTTTTCTCTGTTCCTGATGTTTCTCATGTTCCTAGTCTTAAGATGAACCTGTTTTCTGCTAGTCAGCTTACTGATTCTGGTTGTCGCGTCATTCTTGACGCTGATTCTTGTGCTGTTCAGGACCGTCGTACACAGGCCCTGGTTGGAGCTGGCCCTCGCAGCCTTGAGTCCCCGGGGCTATGGGAGTTAGACTGGCTTCGCGTTCCTTCCGCTGACACTTCATCAGCCAGCCTTCCTGCGGTTGCTGCTTCTGTCACTGGCTCTTTTCAGCTAGTGGCATCATCGGCTGGGTCATCTTTGTGGCTCCCGTTTATCGTCATTTGTTCGTCGTGGTCTTCTGGGGTCTGTCTCAGGAGATGTGTCTTTACATTCGTGTCAGGGTTGTAGGTTAGGTAAACAGATTCAGCTTCCCTATCCTCAGTGGCGGAGCCAGGAATTGAGACGAGGGGGGTCGAACATATAAGGTCTAAATTTTTGAAGGCACAAAAGGATGTTTATACAACACACAACAACACAAGAAATGGTCCAGAAGATCCAATTTTCATCATTTATACAATAGAACTACCAAAAACACGAAAAGACATCTAAATGACTTAAACTAATAGTATCATACCATTAAGTTGGATTTATGCCAGGAAGACGAAAGTGTCGAGGTAGATGGCCTCGACGTTCCTTGTAGGAATGAAAACGCAGCATAATCTTCTTGTCATCAATTTTTGCAAATATCTCTTTCTCAACATAGCAAATCATCAAGTTATTCAGCCAATCATCACCCATCTTGTTTCGAAGGTCTGTCTTTATAATGTTCATGGCAGAGAAAGCTCTCTCAACTGATGCTGTGGCCACCGGTAATGTCAATGCAAGTGTAATGAGGCGATATACCAATGGAAAGATCAAATGATGTCCAGTATGAACAAACTTGAGAGCCAGACCACTCAGACTATCACAAGCTAAAAACTCGTGACTTCTCTTCATGACATCAATGTATATGTTGAGTTGGTCACTTAAGAGATAGCAATCATGTGAAGAGAAATCAGCAGAGTACATACTTGCAAGCTCAAGTAGCTTGTCATGATCAAATCTGCTAAATGAGTCTCTAGGATCAAGGCATGCCGTGCACATTAATAGACGTGTAGAAGTTTCACCAAATCTGTTGTTCATCTCAACTATGTTTCTATCAAGCACCTGATTAAAGATTTGTACCTTATAATAATGCAAGCAAGTAACCATCTTGCGTGAGCTCCTTGGATAACCCCTGGCACAAATGTTATCATCCATATTCGGCACTATAATATTTCTTCCACCACAAAAATTAGTAGCGGCCAGCAAGAGAGGCTCCCATCCATCATCTCTCAATTTCTGCAATAGACTTTTCACAGAGACAATCATATTCATAGCGCAAAACTATGTTCTGATCTTTTGTTGCAATGCGTATGACAGATCATTTGTTAAACCAAGCACTCGAAGCATCAAATGCAAGATAATAACAAATTCAAAGGTTTCCATGTTGATCATATAACCTGAAGCCAAACCTCTCTCCTCCGCATCTGTCCCATCATGAGAAATACTATCTAGCACTGAAATCACTGAATCCCACATTTGATGAATCCGGATTAGAGTTCTATGGTGTGAACCCCAACGTGTATCACCCGGTCTTGCTAAACTTGTTTCTTGATGTTGGCCTCTTCCTGGCAAGATCTCCCCACTCTCAAGTAGTGATACCATATGGTCATGATGCTTTTGCAACAATGCATCTTTCTTTTTACAAGAGGCACTCACCTACAAAAATGTGCATTTATAAATTAGAATGCCATATAGAGTGACCATTTTGACAAACGACAATGACGAAATGTGCATATTGTAAGAACTAACCATGTTGACAATCTTATTTAACTGACCAAAAAAATTACCAACAGCTAGAACTCCTTTCACAACAGCCACAACCACCAACTGAAGTTGGTGGGCAAAGCAATGCACATAAAAAGCATGAGGGTTGTCAGCCAACACCAATGTTTTTAAACCATGTAGCTCCCCACGCATATTCGATGCACCATCATATCCTTGTCCTCTTAATCTAGACATGGACAAATCATGTTTAGCAACATTACATCCAAGGATGTTTTCAAAGAAGCTGATCTAGTATCAACAACATGCATAACACCAAGCAATCTCTCCAAAACCTCTCCTTTTATGTTCACAAACCTGCAAGCAAGACCATATATTATAAGTTGTGAGAGTATAATAAATGAAACTAGCAACTAGTATTATAAGTTGTGACTTGTGAGAGTATAACTAACCTCACCATCACGGCCATTTGCTCTTTAACCGATACATCACGAGACTCATCAACAAGTAGAGAGAAACTAGAATTTCCAAGCTCACTCATTATGACTTCCATAGTCTCTTCCGCACATGCTTGTGTAATATCTTGTTGGATTTCATGAGATGTCAATTGACAATTGCCAGGAGCATTTTCATTGATCACATCCGCTACATCCTTGCATCTTGCACCATACCAATCCAACAACTCCCGAAAATTACCCTTGTTCTTGGAAGTGCTAGACTCGTCATGCCCACGGAAAGCTAGACCTTGTTCAATAAGAAACCGTACAACACCCACAACAGCCCTCAAACGAATTTCATAATCAATATGTGATTTCTCCTCCTGAGAAGTGATAGCATATGACACACTTTGCTTTTTATTTCTGAAATCTTCACAACTATTTCTTGCATTGTTGTGAATGCTAGTTGGCCCACCCACATGAGACGTGAAATTTTCCGAGGCTTTCTTCCAATTTTTAAACCCCTTTTTTGTGAAAGCATCATGTCCAGATTGTGTTAAAGATTTGAAAGGAAACAATAAAAACAGAATGCAGCATCCTTCTCCACACTATACTCTATCCAATCATATTTGGTATACCATACATCTCGAAATCCCCGCCAATCTGGACCAAATTTGGTTTTGGGAAATTTATGACCAAACAATCGACTCGGGCCTCTCGACAAATATGCCCATCTCATTTTATCTCTGATTTCTGAGGTACCAAATTTATCAATTGGTTTCCGAATTCCAGGATCAGCGATGACATTTGCTAGATCAAACATTTCAGGAACATTTGGTTGTTGAGAATTCTACAAATAGTAAGCAATCAGTGAGCAATATCCTACACAAGCAGTGTTATACACAACTACACAAGTACACATCAAAACTAAAGTACAAAACTGAAATCAGAGAGGGACATTTAACCTCTCCGGTGGCTGCCCTCCTGCAATTTCCCGAAGACCCGGCAGTCCCGTCTCCACCGAGCTGCAGAACTGCCACTCCTTCCTCAGCCTCCCCTGCGGATTCGACCTCCTCAGACGACTGCTCAGAATCAGATGCGTCCTCTTCTTCCTCTTGCCAGTGCTCCCTTAACCAAGCTGCCTCCTCTTCAGCATCCATGAGTGCGCGACGACGACCGGAACCCGGGCTGCGGCCTGCCGCCTGCGGGCTGCCGGCGGCCGGCGGGTGAGGAGGAGCGGCGTGGCGGGAGAGGAGGCGTGCCGGGCTGCCGGCGGCCGGCGGGGGAGGAAGCACGGCGGCGGGAGAGGAGGCGTGCCGGGCTGCGGCCTGCCGGCGGCCGGCGGGTGAGGAGGCGCGGCGTGGCGGGAGAGGAGGCACGGCGGCGGGAGGAGGCGTGCCGGGCTGCCGGCGGCCGGCGGGGGAGGAGGTGCGGCGTGGCGGCGGCCTGCCGTGGCGTGGGGGAGCAGAGCAGGGCTGCACGGGCGAAGCGGAGGGAGAGGATTAGGGATTCGTGTGGCTCCTGGCTCGGGTCGTGGGGATGAGGCGAGGAAGCTTTCTTTTTTTTTTCTTTCGTTTCCTGCCTTACCGATACGGCGATACGTACACGGTACACGTACTGACCTGGGGTATCCATTGTTGATTTTCGTCAGCCGGGTCGGCCGACCCGGCTCGACCCCCTAGTGGCGCCGCCGTTGCCTATCCTACTAGTGCGTCTGTATCTCAGCGACCTTTTGATTTAGTTCATTCAGATGTTTGGGGTCCGGCACCCTTGCTTCTAAAGGGGGCCATCGATACTATATTTTGTTCATTGATGATTTTTCATGGTACACCTGGTTATTTTTTATGCGCTCTCGCAGTGAGGTGCTTGCTATTTATCAGCGCTTTGTGACCATGGTTCGTACTCACTATTCCACTCCTATTCGTGTGTTTCGTGCTGATTCTGCAGGAGAGTATATCTCCCAGCACCTGCGTGGTGTCCTTGCTGAGCAGGGCACCCTTGCCCAGTTCTCGTGTCCCGGCGCCCATGCTCAAAATGGTGTCGCCGAGCGTAAGCATCGTCATATTCTTGAGACTACCCGTGCTATGATGATTGCTTCCTCTCTTCCGCCGCATTTCTGGGCTGAGGCTGTTGCTACGTCGACTTACCTCATTAACATTCAGCCTTCTGCTGCCCTTCAAGGTGGCATTCCGCTCGAGCGTCTTTCTGGTACCTCTCCAGACTACTCGGCTCTTCGTTTATTTGGTTGCGCTTGCTATGTTCTTCTTCCTCCTCGCGAACGCACCAAACTGACCGCTCAGTCTGTTGAGTGTGTTTTTCTTGAATACAGTGATGAGCATAAGGGATACCGCTGTTGGGACCCTGTTGGTCGTCGGATGCGCATCTCCCGTGATGTCACGTTTGATGAGACGCGCTCTTTCTATCCTCGCCACACCTCTGGCACTTACCCGGTGGATGATATCTCTTTTCTCCTTTTTCCTGATTCACCTCCTGCTGTCTCTTCTCCACCTCCTAGTTCTTGTGCGCCTCCTTCATCTTCGACGCCATCCTCTCCTCCGTCTAGTACTCCTCGTTCTCCGGCTTCGGCTCCTCCTTCTCCTATTCCTTCTTCCTCTTCTTCTGATGAGTCGTCTTCCGCCGATGAGTCTTCCCATTCACGGCC
>QRDG01000048.1:1193716-1254375 GCA_012064385.1 Puccinellia tenuiflora | reverse complement strand
GGCTTGATGTATCTGACCCAACCTTCTCTCCAGAAATTGATTAGCATCATCATCCTAGCTAGCGACAGACTGACATTTCAAATGACAAGACAGATCTAACGACGGTCTGCCCTCCGTCTATAAAAGACAGAAACCAGACAATTCCGCATCGCGCCCCAACCGGGAACCTTCGCCATGTTTGCGCTGCTACTCTGTTCAGGTTCTCTCCTGCCTCGGCCTCCTCGTAGTGGAAACAAAAGTTGTTGGTGCGTCCAGGCAACTGTTATAGCAGACAGGCAAGGTAAGCAAGCAAGATCTATCATCGACGGTCGAGAGCCAATCGCGCGCGCCCTATATTGGGTCGACATCTCGTCCGCTAGCTGCCGCATGCCGAAGGAGTGTCCGTCCGTTCGACACGGGCGCCGTCGTGGCTACGACTGTTAAACGAGTTGTTGAGATCCTGTATGGTTGTTGTAATATGTTTCGTATGCTTCAAGTCTAGCTAGATGTAGATAGCTGTCAAACCGATCTGATAAGATAGTTGTAATCCTATGTAATCTGGTCTCCTATATATATTGAAGTCACGGCAACCCTGGGAGGTTAAGCCGCTCAAACCAATCTCTGTTTCTTTTATGGTATCAGAGCCTCATCATCCTCGTCAACTCCCGTCGCCACCGCCGGTCTGCAACATGGATCGGTGACTGAGAAGCTGGGAAGGGATAACTTTCCTCTCTGGAAGGCGCAGGTCATGCCGCCTCTGCGGTCACTCCAGCTCGTCGGCTTCCTCGACGGCACGACGGAGGAACCGCCCAAGACCCTCATGGTTGAGGAAGAAGACAAGGACGGGAAGAAGATGCCTCGGATCATCATCAACGAGGCGTACACCAAGTGGATCTCCCAGGATCAGCAGATCCTTGGGTTTCTCCTCTCCTCCCTGTCACGGGAGGTACTCACGCAGGTGGCGTCTCTCCTCCGTGTGGGACGCGCTGACGGCGATGCACTCATCGCAGTCTCGGGCACAGATCATGCAGCTCCGGATGCAGCTCGCGACAACCCAGAAGCGCGACTTGAACGTCGCGGAATACTTCGCCAAGATGCGGAGCCTCGGCGAAGCCATGACCGCTGCTGGCTCCAAGATGGAGGACGACGATCTTGCGTCGTACATCCTCGCCGGCCTCGACTCCGAGTGGAATCCACTCGTCACCTCCATGACCACCAGAACTGAGACGGTATCACTTTCAGATTTATATGCTCATCTTCTCAATTTTGAGAACAGACTCAACATCCAGAACGGAGGAGGAGCGTCTGGTGGCGGCTCTGCTGCCTTCGGCTGTGGGGGCGGCGGCTCCTCTGGCGGCGGTGCATCATCCGTCAATCTGGCGTCCCGTGGTGGCCGCCATGGCAACCGTGGTCGCGATGGAGGCCGAGGTTTTGGACGCGGTCGTGGAGATGGTGGACGCGGCAATGGCGGCGGCAACAACAACAGCAATGCCAATGTCAACCGTAGCCAGCAGCCGTTCGACGCCAACGGTAACCCGCGTCCGCAATGCCAGGTGTGCAGCAAGTATGGGCACACGGCGCTGAAGTGCTGGAAGCGCTTTGAGAAGAACTACCATGGAGAAGAAAAGGTGGCCGGAGCTGTCACCCACTCCTACAACATCGACCTCTGGTACATCGACTCCGGAGCAACGGATCACATCACAGGTGATCTCGACAAGCTCACCGTCCGTGATCGCTACAACGGACACGCCCAAGTCCACATAGCTAGTGGATCAGGTATGGATATAAGCCATGTTGGTCAATCTATTATTCACACCCCTTGTGATAAACTACATCTTAAAAACATCTTGCATATTCCAAAAGCCACGAAAAGTCTTGTTTCCGCTCACAAATTAGCATATGATAATAATGCTTTTCTTGAAATTCATCCATTTGATTTCTTTCTGAAGGAGCGGGGCACGAGGAGGGTCATGTTTCAAGGTAGATGCTGTGATGGCCTCTATCCTCTCCTACCAAGTTCTTCTTCGTCGTCAAAGCAAGCTTTTGGAGTCAATAAGCCGTCGACTTCTCGATGGCATAGGCGTCTAGGACACCCCTCTTTCAATATTGTTCAACATGTTCTTAGTCATAATAAACTTCCTTGTGTAAAGGATGATTTTGCGCAATCGGTTTGTGATGCGTGTCAAAAAGGGAAGAGTCATCAACTCCCTTACCCCAAGTCCACTAGTGTCTCTAGTTTCCCTCTAGAACTGGTTTTTTCGGATGTATGGGGACCAGCCTGTTCTTCGGTTGGTAACCACAAGTATTATGCAAGCATCGTTGATGACTATAGCAAGTTTACATGGATCTATCTTCTTAAAAATAAATCAGATGTGTTTGCACGTTTTCATGATTTTCAGAACTATGTTGAACGTCTTTTTGATCGCAAAATTCTTGCCTTGCAATCTGACTGGGGAGGAGAGTACCAAAAATTAAGTTCCTTTTTTCAGCGTGTTGGCATTGAACACCATGTCTCCTGTCCCCATGCTCATCAACAGAACGGCTCAGCCGAGCGTAAACACCGACATATCGTTGAAGTTGGCCTTAGTCTTCTAGCGCATGCTAATATGCCTCTTAAGTTCTGGGATGAAGCCTTCCTCACGGCCACTTTCCTCATTAACCGTATGCCTAGTCGAGTCACAAATCTTGTATCCCCACTAGAGCTTCTGTTTAAACGCAAACCCGAGTACAATTTTCTTCGCATTTTTGGGTGCGCATGTTGGCCCAATTTGCGTCCCTACAATTCCCGCAAACTCGAGTTTCGCTCCAAGCGTTGTGTCTTTCTTGGCTATAGCAATCTCCATAAGGGATACAAGTGTCTCGATATTTCAAGTGGTCGTGTTTATATTTCTCGGGATGTAGTTTTCGACGAGCACGTATTCCCCTTCTCTGAATTGCATTCTAATGCTGGTGCTCGTCTCCGTGCCGAAGTACTCCTCCTTCCTCCAGATCTGTTTTCCTTCACACGTTTTGATCAAGGGGGTGATTTAGTAGATGATCAACTAGCTAATCCTGCTAATTCTGCTGCTAGTGGTTTTTCTGGTACACAGGATGATGTGCACGGAGCAAATAGCGATGGCACGGACTCTGGAGGTGATTCCCCGACAGGATCAGCGTCGGGATCGACGAGCACAGGATCCGGTGGTGATTCTGGCTCGTCTGCGAGCGCAGCAGGCAGCCCGACACAATCCGTCGCGGGATCTCCACCCGCGGGTCCGCACACGTCTGACAACGGCAACGTGGCGGACTCCGGTTCGCTGCATGCAGAGCAGGGGTCGCCTTCGGCCTCTGCGACGGGATCTTTTGCAGCGTCTCCCTCTCCTTCGACGGATACATTGGAGGCAACAGGATCGACTGCGCCAAGGGCTGCAGCAACCACGCCAGGATCTGCTGCTGCTGGTCGTTCGGGATCTTCTGTGCTGACTCGAGTTGTGACACGTTCACAAAACAATATTAGGAAACCTAACAGAGTTCCTGATGGCTTTGTTCGCTATGGAAATCTTTGTGTGTCAGGGGAACCTGAGAATATCCAGCAGGCATTTGATGATCCGAATTGGAAGCTTGCAATGGAGGAGGAATATGGTGCATTAGAAAGAAACAAGACATGGCATCTTGTGCCCTCAAGGGAAGGGAAGAACGTCATCGACTGTAAGTGGGTGTATAAAATTAAGAGAAAGTCTGATGGTACCATTGATAGGTATAAGGCACGGCTGGTTGCTAAAGGGTTTAAGCAGCGGTATGGAATTGATTATGAGGACACATTTAGTCCAGTTGTCAAAATTGCCACCATTAGACTTGTTCTGTCAATTGCAGTCTCACGAGGATGGACACTTCGTCAGCTCGACGTTCAGAATGCGTTCTTGCACGGCGTTCTGGAAGAGGAGGTTTATATGAGACAACCACCTGGGTTTGAAAAGGGAGATCAGTTGATTTGCAAGCTAGACAAGGCGTTGTATGGGCTGAAACAGGCACCACGAGCGTGGTATGCTAGGTTGAGTTCCAAACTTAGCAGCTCGGTTTTGTTCCCTCCAAGTCTGACACATCAATGTTTTTTCTTGCCAAGCCAGAAGTCATTATGTTTGTTCTAGTATATGTGGATGACATCATTGTGGCAAGTTCCACGCAGAGTGCTGTCACGGGATTGTTGCAGCAGCTTAGGGGAGAGATTTTGCTCTCAAGGATCTTGGCGATCTCCATTATTTTTTGGGCATTGAAGTGAGGAAAGCTTCGGATGGTATCACTCTTTCGCAAGGGAGGTATGTGACAGATTTGCTCAAGCCTTTTGCCATGGAGAAGTGCAAGCCAGTCACGTCATCAATGTCATCAACAGAAAAGTTATCAGCTAATGAGGGACAACTCCTAGCTGAAGAGGATGTGACTCGATATAGGAGTGTAGTGGGTGCGCTGCAATATCTCACCATGACCCGGCCAAACATTGCCTTTGCTGTTAATAAGGTATGTCAATATTTACATACACCAACCATGTCACATTGGTCAGCAGTAAAACGTATTATGAGGTATCTTCGGTTCACAATGGATCTGGGCATGAAGATCAGAAAGTCTTCTTCGACACTTGTTAGCGCATTTTCTGATGCGGACTGGGCAGGTTGCTCTGATGATCGTCGTTCCACAGGAGGTTTTGCAGTGTTCTTTGGCCCAAATCTGATTTCATGGAGTGCTAGGAAGCAAGCGACAGTGTCTCGCTCTAGTACGGAGGCCGAGTATAAGTCTCTAGCAAATGGTACAGCCGAGATAATTTGGATCCAGTCAGTGCTTGGTGAACTTTGTGTTCCACAGCCAAGAGTTGCGTGTTTGTGGTGTGATAATTTGGGAGCCACTTATTTGTCTGCTAATCCAGTGTTCCATGCGAGGACAAAACATATTGAGGTGGACTTTCATTTTGTCCGAGAGCGTGTGGCGAACAAGCTATTGGAAGTCAGGTTTATTCCATCAGGCGATCAGGTTGTAGATGGCTGCACAAAACCACTTCCTGTCAAACAACTCGAGATTTTCAAACGGCAACTCAATTTCGAGAGCTGTGTTTGAGGGGGCGTGTTACACGAGTTGTTGAGATCCTGTATGGTTGTTGTAATATGTTTTGTATGCTTCAAGTCTAGCTAGCTGTAGATAGCTATCAAACCGATCTGATAAGATCGTTGTAATCCTATGTAATCTGGTCTCCTATATATATTGAAGTCACGGCAACCCTGGGAGGTTAAGCCACTCAAACCAATCTCTGTTTCTTTTAACGGCTAGCTGCTTCTCCATGGATTTGTTCTTTAATGATCATCTCTCCCACTCACGCGCGGCGTCGCGTCGAGGACGGAGACGGCTTCAACTTGCTGCCCGGCCGGGGAGAAGGGCCGTGAATGCTAGTGCTACGTTCTGCCTGCCTCGGTTGCTACCTCCCGCTCACTCCGTCCCTTTCTCTACCGACCTCCCGGCCGGGCTCAAAGCGCGCACGCCTGTCCGTATGCAGTGCTCCTCCCGGAATCTGGATGGATTTCCGGTAGGTCCTCCTCTCCGTGTACTCTTTCCGCGACGCGTAGCTCGATCTAGGCTGAACGATCAGCGTATATACGCTGTGCTCGCGGAGGCAGGCGGAGCACGACTTCTTAGAAAGAGATGGAGCAGACTGTCCTGTCCTGTTTCTGCGGAGATACTGTGTACTGTATATTCCTGCCGAAATCCTGGGGAATTTCTCTAGATTCGAAACGTAGCACTGCGGCATACTGCTAGCTAGCGAGCGATAAGACAGGCGATCTTCAAGGCCCCGTTACGTTAAAACTAAGCAAGGAAACGAAACATCTCCGGGACGCATGCACTCGGACACACAGACAGGGATGGCGCTCGGCATGCATGGATGTTCAGCGGCGCATGTCGCCCAAACTCTCTACACGCACCGGAAAGCATCCCCGGACGCGTGCCTCGGATAGCGGCGGCAATCCGTCGACACGGCCGGGGTGGCGACGAGCCGAAGCACTAACTGAAAGTGAAGCCGACATCTGCATCATCAGCATGCACCTTCGTTGTTTATACTTACCTCCATTAGTCCGCTCCGCTAAGCTCGAACGGCCTTCCACGAAGCCGTGCCGTGCCGTGCTTTGTAGGCACCGGTCAAAGCATGCATTTCTAGTCCATGGTGCTGTCAAAAGAATGAGAAATTCACCTCCCCCAGGCCCAGGGGAGAGCAATATCAGCACAACAATGAACGCTTCCGCGACTACATGATGATGGTTCTCATCTTCGAGTTGCCGTGTCTGAGATGTTCGTTGTTGTGTTTTCGGCGAGGTTCCCCTTCGCTATGTGATGATTAGTGTTTCGAGAGTTTGCGGCTATTTCTGGGTGGGTGAGTTGGTTGATCTGTCTAGATGATCAACGAGTGGCATGAGAATAGTTCGCTTGGGTTTCTTTGTAATGGTTTTTGGCCGGTTTTCCATTAATTAACCGGTCACCTCTCTTCTGCTTAATTAATGAAAATGGCAAATGTTTTGCCTTATTTAAAAAAAATTACCTCAAAAAATAAATAAAAACTGGGCAAGATCCACGGCCTGCGTTGCTGTCACCGTCCCGGTGTTTTAAAATTCTTTCAAAACACACGGCCGGATGTTGGATACGTTTCTGGCAGCACTTCAGGTTTGGTCTGAATTCGAGTATTTTAACTTGCTGCTGCTTTGTCGTATCGACCAAATTTCTAATCAGGGAATAGTACTAACCTTCTGTCGGGTCTGTACCTCCAGTGCTAATACAGCGCGGGTTGCGGGGCAGACCACACGTGTGCCAGACATCTGTGTGTTGGATTTTAGTTCGTACGGCGATTAACAAAATTTGTAAATAGGTCGTTCTGATCTGATGGCCATCAGATTCGTATTTCCATATGGCATGGAATTTTTCAGATGGGAGCATGGAGCATCTCCAATAGCTTACCCAAATTATGAGTAGAGCAGAAAGAAGATATGAGTAAGCAGTTTTTTTTTTGTTTTGTTTTTCCAGCTTACCTATAATTGGATACCCAAATTGACATCCGCACATAGGACCCACATGTCAGTGGGTTAGGTTTTTTTTCCTCTCTCCCTTTTTCCCCAAACCCGACCAACCCCACCTCCACCTTCCTCCATCCCGGCGGTTCCATCCCGCCACCTCCCTCACGAGAGGTCGGAGGAGACATGTTGGGCCAGTGAGGTCGGAGGAGGCATGCAGGGGCGAGCGTCACGGCGGCGGCCTCCTCGGCTATGTTGTGCGCGCCGAAGCTGGCTATTCTCGATCGTCCGCGACTGTATAGACACGGGCCGTCGTGACGGGGCTAGATGGGATGACGGATCGGGAGGGGCAGTGACAGACAACCGCGTGGGGGGCGCCGAATTCGGCACAACGGTTGGAGGCGTTGAGCGGCGGTTGTCCGCTCGATTTGGCACGAAACGACGACACGGGGATCGTGAGGAGGACGGCGGGGGTGGTATGGGTGGCTGAAGGCCTCGATGTGGCGCCCCGCCCCTGAGCTCGCATTTGATTATTTGGGTTGGATAACCCATATTTGATTATTTCGGTCAAATTTTTGCTCGTGACCTAAAAAAATATGGCTATGGGATCACTTTTGGGTTGAACCACCCACATTTGTCATTTTTGTCCGGCCCACTATACACCGAATTTCGAGTTGAAATTTTTCCACAATTGTAAATCTTATCACTATCTACATCTAGGATTTTTTCCCGTTTTTTTTAAACATAAAAATGTAATTTTTTTAATTTTTCAAAAAAGAGTTGCATAGAGTTCGGCCTCCAAAACGCCTCTCTCCTTGGAGATGCTCTTACATATGGAACCAAAAAGACACGCTTGTTGAGTCAGCTAAGAACAATGTCGACAGTTCGGGCTAGCTGTGGTCCTCTTTGACGTTTCGTGCATAACGAGTATAGTTCGTACAAAATCCTTCCGTGCAATTGCATCAAAATCGTGGACCACGCCCGTACGTACTACCGAACAAAACCCGCCTCGCCACAAAAACCCCGTAATAAATCCCAAGCAGACGAATCCCAGCACGAGTCTAGCCAAGTGGCCAAGAGCCAAACCGAGACGAGAACCTTTCGAAAAATGCCAAGAAAACAACGTCAGATTTTTGTATATACTACTCAGAATCGCACAGCTCACTCGTTTCGCACGCCCACCGTGCTGCCCTGCCCTATAAAACAGTCGACCTCCCCCAACGAATCCCACTCCTTTCTCCGACCTCGCCGTGTCTCTTCCTTCCGTTTCGCGTCCAGGCTCTTGCCAGTTGCTGCCTTCTGCCATTTCTTGTGTTCTCAGCGATGCTAAAGACACGGAGGTCGCGCGGAGGGTTCCGGCTCGGCCGGAAGCTGCTCAGCGCCTGGCGGTGGGCGCTCTGCGGCCGGCGCCGGCGCCGCGGCGGAGGCTACCTCCGCCTCCAGACGCCGCGCCCGACCCGCGAGGAGGAACACCCGGCCGGCGCCAAGAAGGAGCTCGCCGCGCCTGTGCTGCGGTGGGGGCAGTCGCTGGCGAGGCTTCTCAGCCTGGGGCGGAGGGACGCCGGGCAGAATCGGCTGCTCGACGCCGAGGCGGCCGCGGCGGCGGCGAAGACGCCGCCCAAGGGGCAGGTGGCGGTGTACGTGGGCGGCGGCGGGCCAGGGGAGCCGCTGCGGTACGTGGTGCCGGTGGTGTACTTCAACCACCCCATGTTCGGGGAGCTGCTCCGGGAGGCGGAGGAGGCGTTCGGCTTCCACCACCCCGGCGGCATCACCATCCCCTGCGCCGTCGCCAGGTTCGAGCGCGCCGCCGCCGTCGCCGCCGCGGGGAAGAAGGGGTTCGGCGGCAGGTGGTAGCGTCGATCGAGCCCGTAGGAAGCCCTGATCTGGTCTGGTCGCCTCCGCTGCCGCCGTGTGGTGCGGGGGAGGCGAACGGCGACATGGTGTACATACATATGTGTTCCCGTCAGAAAGGGGCTAGTTTTTTGTTCTAGTACTAGTAACTGATTCTTCTTTCCATTTAACCGGCGGCGGATGCACGCCGTTCTTCGCTCGTCTCTGGATCTCTGGCTAGCTAGTTCTTCCTTCGGTTCACGAATTTGATCTCCTCCACGGAGTGGGAACGAACGAATTTAGTCGATGAATTCCTCGTCTCTTCAGATTAATTCGGACGAATGGAGCCCGTAGCATGAACGCAAGGACGAGTATGAAGTGGACTTTCTCCCCGCGAAAGAAAAATTAAAAAAACAATGAGTGGACTTTCTCTGGTTCCTCGTCTTGTGATTTCTTTACTGTAGAATTTTTTTTCATGAGCAATAACAAGTCGATTCAATTCATGCGTACCCATCTCTGAATAGGAGTACGGGGAAACCGTGCCGCCCACTCGGTCCTCCTTGCCTCCGAAGCTGGGAACGGCACAACCGCCACCGTACGAACCGTACGCCCCTCATCCGTACTACCTCGGTCACGCACGCGTGATTCGGCGGTTGGAGCATGCCGCTTTGGCCATGCCACTTTTGCACGCCATCGCCGGTGCTGCTCCTGTACCCCATGGCCCCCGTTCGCCCCGGGGCAGGGGCGGCTCTGTAGCAAAGCAGCAGCAAGCGTCACCTCCCGTGCATCTTCGTGTTCCTCTCGCGCCGCGACTGATGCCTGTGTGCTGAATTAATGGCGCCTCTGCATCTCCATGGCTACGGCAGCACGCCGGGCGAGAGATCTTCCCGTGCTACTAGCTGCCGGCGACAGGGACTCCCCGTGCGATCCAGCATCTTTTCCCGGTGGAATTCCACGGGGATAACGACGGATGTGTCCCTCTGCTCTCGCTCCGTCAGCCCGCCCTCTCCGTTCGGCAAGGAATGGACGCCTCATCGCGCTCCGTTCAGTTTCTTTCAATCACCGTCCCGGAGCAGCGCGGGGAGATGCGCTACGCTACGCAAGCCGAGATGATGGAGCCGCCCGCCCAACTGGGGATCCGTGTAATCTTCCGGGCGAAGCTGTGACGGGCGTTCCTGGAACGGTCACATGCATCCTTTCCTTTTCCTCTCGGGTCTCGGCTTATGTCGACGCCGTTCATCTCCAGGAGCAGCAATCACGAACAAAAGAGCATATATTGGCGTTCCCACTACAGAACAGAAGTGGGTGTTCTTCAGAAAAAAAAATCCTGAACACACAATGAACAAGGCCATGAAACCTGAATTAAAATCGCTCTCTTCTCCCGACCTTTGTTCCTCCTGTGGTGAGGAAGGGTCCAGGTGAATGAAACCCACCACGTACGATCAACTGAAAAAGAGAGCACAATAATGCAACATCGCCAACACTTTTGAGTCATATAAGTATTAAAGTTGTTTATATACTAATAACAACAAAACATGGCTACTGCTGAAACGTAATATAAACTAAACCTTGCTGGCTTTGCTTAGATAATAATTTTAGAAGAGCTAGCTATCCTTGCAAGCACAAAAGATTCAGATGTATCCTCGTCAGCAATTATGCATGATGCACGTCATTACGAGCAGCTGTACCTGTACGTACGTACTTGCTGTTTTTCTGTACCTGAACTGTTGGACTTGTACATGGTGCCAACTGGTCCTAGATTGTATCTTTCTGCGTTGAGTAGAAGAGAACAACAAGAAAAGGAGCCACCGCGTGCGTAATAACTTCTTGGTGTCGTCTTCTACACTGGACAAGTCATCACACCATTTTAGTACGGTATTGGAAGCCTGCTCAGTTTAGACCTGGAGTTGCGCGAGTAGTCAAAAGGAAACTAAAGGATATATATATATATATATATATATATATATATATATATCCTTTAGTAGGGGTTATGCAGAATTATATATATATATATATATATATATATATATATAATTCTGCATAACCCCTTAAGTGTTTGCTGAATACCTATTTAGCACAACTTTTTCGAATTAGCCCGCGGCGCAGAAAACTACCCTATAAGCCACGACCCGACCCTCCCCGACCCACCTACACCTACAGAAAAAAAAGAAACCCACCTCCCACCCCCACGACCCCATCCTCATCCCACGAACGAGCACCCCACCTCCCACCGGACGCCTCCCGCCCCGGCAGGCGGCAGCCTCCTCCCCTGCAGACCTCCGGTGGGAAACTCCACCACGCAGCAACCTCCCTGTCCCGCGCCGTCGCTCCGCAACCCGCCTTCACGCCGCCGCCCAACTCCACCCCGCGCGCAGCCGCTCCGAATCCCGCCCTCGCGCCGCCGCCCTTTTCCCACCCGCGAGCCGCCCGAAATCCGGCCATCCCAACACGACCCCGCCCACCCCAGCGCGCGCGGGAGCTCGAGCGCCACCGCGGTGCCCCAGCCCGTGCGGCCGCCGTCCTCCACTCCCCAGCGCCCGCGGCCGTCGACCTCGTCTCCCCAGCGCGGGCGGCCACCGACCTCGTCTCTCCAGGGCGCATGGCCACCGTCCTCTTCGTAGCGCGCCCGCCTCCACCCCAGGACGCCCCCGCCTCCACCCCAGGACGCCGCCGGCGCCCCACCTCTCCATCCAGGGTGGCGGATTATCTTTTTTCAGGGTGCTCCGTCTCGACGCCGCACTCCGATGCCGGCTTCCGTTCTGGTGGCGACGGCGAGGCCATGGTGTGCCACCGCATCGGGAGGCTGGGATCGATCTTTGACGTCCTCTCCGCAGCGCCCCCGACGCGGATCTGGACGCCCGCTTGCCGCGCTTCCCCGCCTCGGTGGACTCCGACGCCGACCCCCGAAGCTGGTTCCCTGTCGCGAAAGGACGGGAGGTTCCTTGTGCGCCGCCCCGTTGCTTCCCGTGCTCACCGCCGGGAGTTGCGTCCATGCCGTCGCCGGATATCTACCGCGCCCGGCTGTCGTTTGACTCCGCATCGGCGTCAAAGGAGCGGGACGACAAGGAGCTGGGCTACCGACACCACCGAGAACCAGCTCCCGTCCTGGGAGGAGTTCGCCTGGGTGCAGGAACCCGCCGAGGAGCCCTTGGCGCTGTCACCGTCCCACCCCTTGTCCTCGCCGCCGGCGCGAGGGCCGGACCGCACGGAATCGACGATGCTCGTCAGCGAGCCTGCAAGGTCGTCCCCCACTGGAGTTGGAGGAGAGAGACCCGATGGAGCTCTCTGAGAGCGAGAGCGAGAGCTGCACATCCGGAGTCTTGAGGGACTCCAGCCTCTTGAAGGCCCTCCTCTGCCGCCTCTCTGCCTTGTTCCTGATCTTGACCTCGTCGGCGAGCTTCATCTCTAGCTCGTCCAACTGTGACCAGCCATTATTAAATTCAAGTTATTCTGTAACAAACCGAACCAATAGCCTGCCATTGAAGGAGTTGACGCATGAGGAGTGAGTGCAGACTGCAGAGGAGAAGGTACCCTTGTGGCGAGCTGGTCGGCTTCCTCCTTGGCCGCCTTGGACGCCACCCTCTTGGCCAGCAGCCTCCCTCTATTTCCTGTCTGTTTCCTTGTTGTTCTTTGTTTTCTTTTTGCAAAAATGAACAAGGTCTGGGCAAAGACATGTGTATCTTATGTGTGTTCGACAAAAAAAAACAATGGATGTTCAGTTTGTCTATAAAAAAGAAAGTTCACTTTTCATTTTGGAGGAGTTCACGGCGATAACCGGCCACAAAATTGCGGTTAAAAATTCACTTTAGCGTTTGGTCGTGGAGAAAATCACCGTCCACCGGGCCGAAGTCCACCACATCCACGCTAGAAGTTCAAAACAATTAGCTGGTCCTAAAAAAATAGAAGTTCACTTACGCAGCTCGAGAAGTTCGGACAAATAGTCCACCAAAATTAAATTCACATGCGAAAAAATAGGAAGTTCACTCGTGTATCATGAGAAGTTGAAAAAAAATGGTCCGACACGAGGTTCACTTGTGAAATAGTTAGGAAGTTCACATATGCATCGCGAGAGGTTCAAAAAAATAGTCCGTCAAATAAATTTCACTATCGAAAAAATAGGAAGTTCACGTATATATCGAAAAAATAGGAAAAAAATCCCGAAAACAGCAGTTTGTATATTTAAAACTGCTCTCAAACCATGAAGTATTTCGAAAAATGGTCAACATGAAAAAGATGCGCAATTTCCATACCTTTTCAACGGTATATCATTTGCATCGTTTGAAAAAGGGTTTGAAAAAACGAGAAAAACAGTGTGCGATATGAAACAAAAAATTTGCGTTAGAAAGTTCACTAACAGATAACTAGAGGTTCATTACCGTATAAGTAGAAAGTTCATTATACTCTGTTTTTCGGGGCGGAAATATTATGCATATAAATCGTTCCTACAAGCTCCGGTTGGCCAAATTGACCGTCCCCGCATGTAATTAGGAACGATTTGAGTCTAATTTGATTCTCTCATCCATCAATATTCTACCTGAACATCCACAACCGTGTCAATTTCAAATCGTTATCGTGTTGGTCGTTTATCCGTTTTTTGCATTGTTAAAATTATTCATAAATGGTAAGGAATTGAGAAAACTTATCTTCAAAAAAAGTTGCCCCTAGTGAATATCTTTCCAACGCCGTATCATTTGTTACGTTTCGATAAGCGGTTTGAAAGTAATTTCCAAAACACTGTCCGCTGGATTTTAAACAGAATTACTTATTTTTAAAACTGCTCTTAAACCGTAATGAATTTCGAAAATTAGCTAGAGATAGAGAAGTTGCGCATTTTCCATAGCTTTCGAACGGTGTATCACTTGCATCAATCCGACATACGGTTTGAAAATGGCGTCCAAAATACAGTACGGAAACGGACAAATCCGCGAAAAGATTGTATAGTATATTTGAAATTGTTTTCAAACCGTGCATAATTTCGGAAACTGACAGAAGAGTAAAAGTTGCGCAATTTCCATACCTATCCAACGGCATATTTTTTGCATCAATCCGACGAGCGGTTTAAAAATGGCGCCCCAAATACTGTACGGAAACGGACAAAATCGTGAAATCCGTGTTTAGTATATTCGAAATTGTTCTAAAACCGTACAGAATTAGAAAACCATCCAGAAGAGTAAAATTTGCGCATTTACAATACGAATCCAACGGCATATCACATGCGTCATTCCGATAAACGGTTTGAAAATATCGGTCGAAATACTGTCCGAAAAAACATAGATTTAGGTGTTCCGCCGAGAGGTTCACGGTTTACTGATTAGAAAGTTTAGAAAGTTGTTCAGAATAGTTATTCTGTACGGGAGTGCAGAATAGCTGGAATATTAACTAGCTTTGACCAAAGGTAGCCATACAAATTTAGTATATGATTACGTTGCTTGGAGTGTAAGCCCCCCCCCCCCCCCCCCCCCCCCCACCCCTCCGCGCGCGCGTGACGGTGGGCGGCCCTTTTTAATTAATATTTGGAAGTTATTTAAACCGAAATTAATATTTGAAAAGTACTAGAAAATAGATAGTTCAATACACAAACACATGACAAGTGAAAATATTAGTTCCGTTCGAGCATCCCTATGTGCTCAACTAGATTATGTTGTATTTGCTGATGAACACATCCATGAGAAATTTACTGATTCATCTAGAGAAATTAAAGCCTAAACATATACTATAACTAGCTTTGACGAAAGATAGTCATAGTCATTTATTCCGTGATTACGCATCAAATAATGCAACAATCAAACAATGATACAATCCATCATTTTTCTTCGAAAAAAATTGATTTTCTTCGGATAAAAATCGGACGAGAAAATTACCTACGAACTTATTCGGTCAAATGGCCGAACAACTTGTGTGTGGGCGAGTGTGAGGTGGACATATCCGTCGGTGACAAGTTGCGGCCGGTGAGAAGGACGTTCCGTCTACAAGCACGAGTTGTAGCTGAAGAGAAGGGGCGAGCTGAGATCTTGGTCCCCATGGCAGCGGCGGTACGGTATGAACCCGTTAGATCCATCGTGTCCAGTATTGCTCATGTACAAATGGTGTCGAAAACGATGGCGGTAGCGATGAAGGGTCGATCGGTGACGGCAGAGACAATGTGGTGGTGGAGACGCTGGTTAAATAGAGTGACGGTGCCGGTGGTTCGGTGGAGAGAGAGAGAGAGTGGAGTCAAGGGTTGAGAAAGAGTGAAGGGGTGAAAATCGAATGGATGGGTCACTAACTAGTGGGTTGGGCCTATCAGGGTCCTAAACTGACTAGTATGTCCAGACTCGGTATGTCCAGACAAAGTCTGGACACTCCTTTCTACCCGGATATGTTTGGGAGGGTGAAGGGTTGTTCAGACAAAACAGGTCCATAAAATGGCCAATCACCCTTGGTGGTCTTTTTCCGTTCAATTTGATGTCATGTAGGAATGACCGATCCAATAATGTTTGCAAGGCAAAGGTATCGCAGTGCAACTTGAACTCTTGAAGTGCAGAAGCAAGAAATGTTTGATCGCTTTTACTATATCAAGGTAGGAATAATGGAATATCCTGGTAGTAACATGTATCCATGATCGAAAATGACAAAAGTTCAACAAGTCGAACAACTATTTGTACACTTTGTTTTCCATCGGAAGAGAAACAATGGTCGGGTTCTTGGAGCCTTGTGTCAAAAAGGAAGTACATCGTCTGTGTCAGTTAAGAAACCAATGCATGTTCCATCAGCGAAAAGTAAACTAGATCACCTACTCCCTCCGTTCCTAAATATAAGATGTTTTATCATTTTTTTTCTATTTGTATTTAGATATGTTTTAGTAAACACAATGTAAGGGAGTAGTACACAGGGTGATGTTGAACAGAGTGAGGAAACTAGCACGGCAATGCATCTGAGATGCTACGTTACTCTAGAGAAACGGCTTGATTGCAGCTTCCTAAATCCTAATCGCGTGTACGTACGTACTGTCGGGACAGATCGAGTACTTGGGTTAGTGAGAAGGGTGAAGCTCTGCCCTGTTTTGAACTTTGAAATGTGGGGAGCTACTATGCGCTTCAGGTAAGATTATACAAGAGTGAGCTCTGATTAGTTCATCTGACGCAACCGGTAATAATCGCAGGTGCTTTCTACAACGAACCACAGGAGAAGTGTTTTTCTTTTTGAGAGTGAAAAGGAGAAGAAACTCTTAATTCCTGGAAGTTTAAGCTACCGGGCCAGGACCGAGAAGACGGGATTCTGCTCAGGATGGGCTTTAAAGGCCTCAAGGTTAATCCCGTATGAAGTAACGGGTCGAACCGATGACGAAGCCCAAACCGCTAGGCCCTAGCCCGTCAGTCATGGATGCGTGTCCTTTCAGCCCTCGCGAGAAAAACGTTGGACAACTTTGTGGCGCAACGAGCCCATCCATCAACTGTCTAAGAGCATCTGAAATGGGTGGTGCAGGGAATCGTCCGCAGCGATCTACTGCTGGGCCGCTTCCGTTTGGCCCAATAACAAGTACACTATATCGATTAGCTGCTGACGCTCTCAAGCGTTTTCCTTTTTTGTTTTTCGGTTTTTTTATTTTTGCATGTCCTTTCTTCAATATTTTCTGGAAAAATGCTTTGTAAAATATTTTTATTTTTATTAAAATATGAAGATTAATATCCTGCAACTATGTATCACTTTTGTATTTAACTTTTTTCTTTTTTTGTTTATAAATCTTAAGATTTTTCAAAATATGAACCGATTGTAAAAATGAATATTTTTCAACTATGACCATTTTTCAAAGCAGGAATCATAAAAATTGAACCATTTTAAAAATGAACATTTTTGAAATTTGGAACCATTTTAAAAAATGAATATTTTCAAAACTATTGGTGAACCAAAATCCATGTGAACAAAAATTTGGATGAACCGAGAATAATAGTGAACCAAATATATAGGTGAACCAAAATAATAGTGAACCAAAAAATATCAATCAACCAAAATGCCGGTGAACCGAAAATAATAGTAAACCGAAAAAGAACTAAAATTTGGGTGAAGCAAAAAAACTTATGAACCAAAAATTTGGGTGAACCAAAAATATCGGTGAACCAAAATTCGGATGAACCAAAAATATCGGTGAACCAAAAATAATAGTGAATCAAAAATATCGATGAACCGAAGAGGAACCAAAATTCGGACGAACCAAAAATAGTAGTGAACCAAAAATATCGACGAACCAAAATTCGGATGAACCAAAAATATCGGTGAACCAAAAATAATAGTGAACCAAAAATATGATGAACCGAAAAGGAACCAAAATTCGGACAAACCAAAAATAGTAGTGAACCAAAAATATCGGCGAACCAAAATTCGGATGAACCAAAAATAATAGTGAACCAAAAATATCGGTGAACCAAAAATATCGATGAACCGAAAAGGAACCAAAATTCAGACGAACCAAAAATAATAGTAAACCATAATTATCGATGAACCAAAATTCGGATGAACCAAAAATAATAGTGAACCAAAAATTCTGGCGAACCAAATATAATAGTGAACCAAAAATACCGGCGAACCAAAAATAATAGTGAACCAATAATTCGGGTGAACCAAAAACATATTTTTGAAAAAAAGTTCATAATTTAAATGGTTCAGATTTGATTTTTTTCATTTTTTAAAATGGTTCGTATATGAAAATAGTTTATATTTGAAAATATTTATTTCATAAAAAGGATCGAATTTTATTTTTTCATTTTTAAAAATGGTTTAGATTTAAAATATTTTTATATTTTAAGAAGAAATAAAGAAGAAAAAATGAGAACAAGAAAAACATAAAAATGGTTCAAATTTAGAAATTAAATTATATTTGGAGAATAACATTTTCAAAAAAAAAGAACAAAAGCAAAAATAAAAACATAAAAGGAAAGAAGTGAAACAAGAAAAAAACGAAAATAGAAAATAAAAAAAAAGAAAACAGAAAAAGAAAAAAAGAAACATAAAAAGAAAAAGAAAAAACGAAAACATAAAAAAACGAAAAAGAAAAAGAAAAGAAAAAACGTGAACAGAAAGAGAAAAAACGAAAAGAGAAAAGAAAAAAACGAAAACAGAAAAGAAAAGAAAAAATGAGAACAGAAAAGTTCGATTTGTTTTTGCATGTCCTTTCTTCAATATTTTCTGGAAAAATGCTTTGTAAAATATTTTTATTTTATTAAAATATGAAGATTAATATCCTGCAACTATGTATCACTTTTGTATTTAACTTTTTTCTTTTTTTGTTTATAAATCTTAAGATTTTTCAAAATATGAACCGATTGTAAAAATGAATATTTTTCAACTATGACCATTTTTCAAAGCAGGAATCATAAAAATTGAACCATTTTAAAAATGAACATTTTTGAAATTTGGAACCATTTTAAAAATGAATATTTTCAAAACTATTGGTGAACCAAAATCCATGTGAACAAAAAATTTGGATGAACCGAGAATAATAGTGAACCAAATATATAGGTGAACCAAAATAATAGTGAACCAAAAAATATCAATCAACCAAAATGCCGGTGAACCGAAAATAATAGTAAACCGAAAAAGAACCAAAATTTGGGTGAAGCAAAAAAACTTATGAACCAAAAATTTGGGTGAACCAAAAATATCGGTGAACCAAAATTCGGATGAACCAAAAATATCGGTGAACCAAAATAATAGTGAATCAAAAATATCGATGAACCGAAAAGGAACCAAAATTCGGACGAACCAAAAATAGTAGTGAACCAAAAATATCGACGAACCAAAATTCGGATGAACCAAAAATATCGGTGAACCAAAAATAATAGTGAACCAAAAATATTGATGAACCGAAAAGGAACCAAGATTCGGACAAACCAAAAATAGTAGTGAACCAAAAATATCGGCGAACCAAAATTCGGATGAACCAAAAATAATAGTGAACCAAAAATATCGGTGAACCAAAAATATCGATGAACCGAAAAGGAACCAAAATTCAGACGAACCAAAAATAATAGTAAACCATAATTATCGATGAACCAAAATTCGGATGAACCAAAAATAATAGTGAACCAAAAATTCTGGCGAACCAAATATAATAGTGAACCAAAAATACCGGCGAACCAAAAATAATAGTGAACCAATAATTCGGGTGAACCAAAAACATATTTTTGAAAAAAAGTTCATAATTTAAATGGTTCAGATTTGATTTTTTTCATTTTTTAAAATGGTTCGTATATGAAAAATAGTTTATATTTGAAAATATTTATTTTCATAAAAAGGATCGAATTTTATTTTTTCATTTTTAAAAATGGTTTAGATTTAAAATATGTTTATATTTTAAGAAGAAATAAAGAAGAAAAAATGAGAACAAGAAAACATAAAAATGGTTCAAATTTAGAAATTAAATTATATTTGGAGAATAAACATTTTCAAAAAAAAGAACAAAAGCAAAAATAAAAACATAAAAGGAAAGAAGTGAAACAAGAAAAAAACGAAAATAGAAAAATAAAAAAAAAGAAAACAGAAAAAGAAAAAAGAAAACATAAAAAGAAAAAGAAAAACGAAAACATAAAAAAACGAAAAAAGAAAAAGAAAAGAAAAAACGTGAACAGAAAGAGAAAAAACGAAAAGAGAAAAGAAAAAACAAAAACAGAAAAGAAAAGAAAAAATGAGAACAGAAAAAAGAAAACAGGATGAAGAAAAAACATGGGCCGGCCCATGCGAGTGACTCCACGCGGGCCGCACGAAGCGAGATATAGCAGCCGCGATCTGAAATATGGCAATTCTCAAAAAAAAAAAAGAACCTGAAATATGGCAGGATTTTTTTCGAATAAAAAAAGGCACGATCCCTGGTCAAAGTTTCCGTCATCGTTCATCAACATCTGAAGAAGGACGTGCCAACTAACAATACGGCCGACCAGGTGGCAGCTCGCTCGACACTCCCGAAACAGATCTGACTGTACAGACCAAAACAAAACCTGGCCCCGACCGATTGACGCAGGCAGCATCGCCGAGCTGCACGCGAGAACGGCCGCATATCACTGTGCACCGGTGTGGGTGCTGCGTACCAGTTGAGGGCGAGGCGACGCGGAAGACCCGAAACGACTCCTGAATTCGCGTGTCCTGAGCGCATGGCCTAGCACGTTCAGGAAGCAAGTGGTGTGCGCTCGAAAGGCGGGCACGATCGTTGTCCGCCGCGAGGTTGGAGAGCACGGTGTCGACGACCCAGCGGTTGCGGGCCTGAATATCCTCGCCGGAGCTTTGTGGTGCTCCTCTTCAGCTCCAGGAATCCAGACTTCCCCGGTTCATTTCCCAAGAGCATCTCCACTCAGGGTCTATTGGACGCGCGGGATGAAGTTTGGCATCCAGCCGTGGCGTCACTAACCCGTTTTTATCCGGCACGGTCAAATATCGAGAAAATTGCAAAAAACCACCACAATTGGAGGTCAAGCTTCAAAAACCCACCGGTTTTCACCAAATTCGCAAATCACCACCACTTTTCGTTGACAGCGTTGCAAAAAACCACCAGTTTCCACGAAACCTCGTCTTAGCCGAGTTAACGCTCATTATGACCAGTATGGCCCACTGTCAGGCGTGACGTGGCGCGTGTAAATTTTGCAAAAAAGTCCTTCTGAATTTTTTTCTTTTTTTTCTTTTACTTTTTTGCTCATGCTCGCGTTGACCCATGCGCATGCACCTAGCACGGATCGATCGCGTTGATCCGGCCAGCAGCGGGCAAGGTCGGGCGCCGGCCAGGGTGCAGGCGCGGCGAGCTCAAGCGCCGGCAAGTGGCGGGCGCGGGCAAGGGAGAGTGCCGGCCAGGGCGTGGGCAAGGGCGGGCGCGGCGACGGCGCTGGTGCGAGCGCCGGCCACGGCCTACGCGGGCGCGCGCACGGCGGCCTGCACGGGCGTCGCAGCCTACGCGGGCGCGGACGCGAGCACGGCGGCCTGCACGACGAGCGCGGCCACGGCTCGGGCGCAGGCGCCGGCCACGGCCACGGCGCGGGCACCGGCCACGGCCGCCCACGGGCACGGGCGCGGAGAGCACCGGCTCGAGCGCCATTGCTGCTCACCATGGGTAGCCGCCGGCCGAACGGCGGCGCATGGAGGCGCAAGTTGCAGCGGTGCGACAGGTGGCTAGGGAGAGAGGCTGTTAGCAATAAGCCATGCGAGCCATGGTGGGAACGGCGTTGGCGCGTCGGGTCTGGTCCATGGCGAGCTGTGGCGTGTGCGTGCGTGCGTGTGTGCGTGCGTTGCGTGTGTCTGTTGGGTGTTAGCGAGTGAGGCGGAGGGTGGTGACCACGTCCAGCATGCTGCTCCGGACGAGCCGATTGCGTTGGTGCCTGCGGGAGTGGGTTGTGGGTGAGCGTATGCGCGTGTGTGCGCGTCGTGGACGCGTCCGTGGCGTCGTGGGTGCGAGCCTGGGCGGCTATAAATCCCCACCCCCTGTACTCCAGTGTTGCATCGAGTGGGAGCTCAAGGAAGAAGAAAGCGTTCGTGCGCTGAGAATTCCCGTGTCCACTGTTCATTGTCTCCTACCTCCCTCCGTGAGTTGTGAGAGCTAGCTAGGGCTAGAGTTCGGTTCCAACAATTGGTATCAGAGCCCTTCGGGGCCGGGGCGCGATGTGACGCCGTGTGTGCGGCGAGCGCGGGTGCTGCGTGGTGGCGCAGCGGCCGCGGCGGCGCGGCGAGGAGGCCGCGGATGCACGGCTCGGCGGCGTGGAGATGCTGCGCGGATGCGGAGGCCATAGCGGCGCGGTGCGAAGGCCGAGGAGCGGCGACCGTGGAGGCACGGCGGAGACCGGCGTGTGTGCGCCGGGTCGAGTCCGGCACGGTGGCACGGGCGTGAGCGCGCCCAGGTCGAGCAGCGGAGGCGCGGCGTCGGAGCGGTGGGGGCTACGTCGACGATAGCCGGGCCTCCCCTAGGTCATGGCTTAGGGGGAGTTTGTTAGCAATAAGCCATGCGAGCCATGGTGGGAACGGCGTTGGCGCGTCGGGTCTGGTCCATGGCGAGCTGTGGCGTGTGCGTGCGTTGCGTGTGTCTGTTGGGTGTTAGCGAGTGAGGCGGAGGGTGGTGACCACGTCCAGCATGCTGCTCCGGACGAGCCGATTGCGTTGGTGCGCGTCGAGTGGAGGGCCGGTGCGTGCGGGAGTGGGTTGTGGGTGAGCGTATGCGCGTGTGTGCGCGTCGTGGACGCGTCCGTGGCGTCGTGGGTGCGAGCCTGGGCGGCTATAAATCCCCACCCCCTGTACTCCAGTGTTGCATCGAGTGGGAGCTCAAGGAAGAAGAAAGCGTTCGTGCGCTGAGAATTCCCGTGTCCACTGTTCATTGTCTCCTACCTCCCTCCGTGAGTTGTGAGAGCTAGCTAGGGCTAGAGTTCGGTTCCAACAGAGGCGAGGGAACCTGGGCAATCAGCAGCTCACCAGGAGCTCGAGGTGGTGGCCGGGGAAGCCTGGGGCGGCCGGCAACAAAGGAATCGACGGCGGCCGGACTTCGGCAAGAAGAGCGCGATTCGGCTGCTCCCAGGCTTCCTGGCAAGCACTGCTCAGCGAGGAGGACGCGGACGGCATGGCGAGGTCGTTGGAGACGTTCATGGCGAGGGGCGTGTTTCACGGGGGCGCGCACGGCGAGCAGCAATGGTGAGCTGTGGCGGCGGCCCGTGGTGAGCACGGTGATTTTCTTTTGGGTGGGATTTTTTTAATTTAGCTGACATGTGGGTCCCACATCAGTCAGTGACAGGTGGGGTCAACGCGAGCGTGAGGGAAAAAATGAAAGAAAAAAGAACAAAATTATGGAGGACTTTTTCGCAAAATTTACACGCGCCACGTCACGCCTGACTGTGGGCCATACTGGTCAGAATGATCGTTAACTCGGCTAAGACGAGGTTTCGTGGAAACTGGTGGTTTATTGCAACGCTGTCAACGAAAAGTGGTGGTGATTTGCGAATTTGGTGAAAACCGGTGGATTTTTGAAGCTTGACCTCCAATTGTGGTGGTTTTTTGCAATTTTCTCTCAAATATCTTGTTCGCCGCATCCAGTCCACGCCCTCCGCGTCGGGAGCTGTTTAGTCGCGCCGGACAAAACTGCAGCCACGAAACTGATGGATGGGCCAACCGTGTCATCGACACAGAAGCTGAACCGTCCTGGTCAAAGACATTCATGACGACGCCAGCGCAGTAGTGAGCCGTCGTTTCAACTCTACTGCACGGCAGCGTCAATGTGAACGCGCCTTCTCGAGGCGCCGCTCACCGCCCTCCGGCGGCGATAAAAGCCGCGTCGTGCCCACCCCTTTCTAACACTCACCCAGCATCCTCTCCTCTCATCTCTCCCGCCGCGTGAAATCCTAGCTAGGTCACCGCCACCGACGGTGATGTCTGGCGACACATGCTGCAGTGGAGCCACCGCCAACGGCTTCCCCCCATACGCTGCTGAAGGAGGAGACGGCAGCGCTGCACGACAACGCCTACTCCGCGCCACCCGACATGCAAGCCCCCGGAGGGTCGGCACACAGTATCACCGGCATCCCGATGCCCAACCCCGTCAAGTCGACGAGCCACGACTGGCGGACTGCGGTGATGCGCCACTACTATGTTGACGCTCACCCCAGTCGAGCACGACCAGCCCCAGTGGCTGCCGCGGCGGGAGTCGATGAACGACATCCCGACGCTTGTCGAGGAGAAGGCCTGCGCGTGGTCCCTATAGGACCACGTGCATATCATCGGGGCGCCATCCTACGAGCTCACTGTCGATGAACGCGAGGCGGGGCTAGAGGCGTCGTCAACGATGAGGAGGAGGAGGACGACGGCGGCGGCGCGGCGGTCAAGGACGAGCCGCTGGATTTCATTGTCTTCGACCACTACCACGGCCGTTAGATTAGGTTTATATTTAACTTTATCCAATTTCGTTTAAAGATGTGAAATTTCATAAAGTTCGAATGAAATTTATCTTATTTCGATTTTAAAATTTTCCTATTGAGACCGCGACTGGGCAGAGCCACTCCCAATACGCGCCAGCTCGTCCGGACGGCACTAATACAGTACATCCGACTGCGCATCCGAACGCTTTATTGGCACTACGACTAGAGATGCTCTAAGACCGGTAGAATGGCAAGTAATCAAGTTCGGTGATCCGATCGATCAAAGCATCCGCCGAATTCAGGTTGCCATCATACATGTGCTGGCATCATCAATCATAAAACATAGCACCACAGGAGCTCGTGTCGCGTACGTAGAACATGGACGAAATGAGCGTTCGAAAACGCCCCGTGCGGCTGCTGTAGATGCACCGATGAACGTCGCGCCGGTCACCAATGAAATCGCGATCAACTTAATAAACCCATAGCAACAAGACAGTCACGAGTGCACTCGTCAAAACGGCAACCATTTATCCTCCTAACCATACAACCAACCATGCCTGCCACTCATCTCACATACAGCCGTTGAGCAATGCTAGTACTCCATCTGGCCGGTAACCAGAGCGAAAACGAACGTTCGTTACGTTCCCTGTCGTCGGTCTTGTCTATTTAGATGCTTGATGCTGCTTAACTTGAAGAAACAGGGCCTAAATACTGAAGGGAGGATCAGATCAGGGTCGCCGGCCGGACCCATCGTGATCAGGAGTCAAGGGGGCACCATCTTCATCGTGTCGACTCGACGTAGGTGCATAAATCGAGAGACGCCGAGCAATCCAAGCCACCAATCCTCGCAAAGCTTAGCAGCTTACAAACCAAAAGCTCTGCATTTATTCCGTGTTCTCCCCCATCACCTTCTCCTAATTCACTCCCTAGACAGTGAGACTCCCCACAAGGCCACAACCCCTCAAACACGCGCGCGCGCGCATGTGCACTTGTGCGTCCTCAGTCATGCTCATGCAGCACCGCCGCCGCAGCCAACTCTGCTGCCGGCGCAACGCCGTCGTCTTCCTGCTCGCGCTCGTCCTCGGCGAGACGGTCGTCACGGAGGCGGACATCGGCACGTTCATCTACGCCGGGTGCTCGCCGTCCAAGTACGACCCGGGCAGCCCCTTCGAGTCCAACCTCAAGTCCCTCCTCACCTCCATCACAAACACCTCCCCCAACGCCGCCTACAGCAGCTTCACGGCCGGGACCAACAACGGCACCACCGGCGACGCCGCGGCGGCGGCTGTGTACGGGCTGTACCAGTGCCGCGGCGACCTGGGAAACGGCGACTGCGCGGCGTGCGTGCGGGACGCCCTGGTGGAGCTCAACCAGGTGTGCCCGGGCGCGTCCGCGGCGTCGCTGCAGCTGGAGGGCTGCTACGTGCGCTACGACGGCGCCGACTTCATCGGCCGGCCCGACACGGCCATGGTGTACCGCAAGTGCAGCACGGCCACCAGCGGCGACGCCGGGTTCCTCGGGAGCCGGGACGCCGTGCTGGGCGCGCTGCAGGGCGTGGGCGTGGGCGTGGCGGCGGGCAATAATAGCGGGTACAGGACGGGCAGCTCGGGGAGCGTGCAGGGGGTGTCGCAGTGCCTGGGCGACCTCGCCGCGGCCGACTGCACGGCGTGCCTCGCGCAGGCGGTCGGGCAGCTCAAGGGCACCTGCGGCACGGCGCTGGCCGCCGACGTGCACCTCGCGCAGTGCTACGTCAGGTACTGGGCCAGCGGCTACTACTTCCGCCCCTCACAAGGTACGTACTGCGCGTTAGTGGTTTTGAATTTCAAACATTTTTGCCACGTTTGCATTTCGATCAAATTACCGAAAGGTCGACGCTAAAATTCAACAAAAATTTATCTGAATTTACATGTCCAATCTCTGAAATATTTGACCGAAAAGTAATTTTATCGTTGTCTACCGAGATCACCTAAATTCAGTGAATCGTTTTCTGCAAGTGCAACCCAGTGACTGAGGCCACCGGGTACCAAAAATGATGCTAATCTGCGATTCCTTGGCTGCAAGTTGCATCTAGCGAGATCGTTGCACCGTGGGAATTTGATTCCGTCAGGCAACGGGTAAACTTACCAAAGCTGATGAGAGAGATCAGGAAGAATATGTCCTCTCTGACAGCCCTTTTCGCAACCCTTTTGTATGGGCTTGCGCAACAGGGGTGGCCTTATCACAGGATGTCCCCACTTGTATACAATCAACCGTACCCAGGTGTATGCTAGACTTAGAGCAACTCCAGCCGTTGGTGACCCCCAGGGCGATTTGCCGGCGTGCTTGGGGGGGCGCCGGCGGAGATTTTTGCTCTGGGGTTGGGATGATTCCCAGTCGCACCCCCACCCAAGACTCTGGAGCAACTCCAGGCGTTCTGTGGGAGGCAGCGGTTGATGCAGGAAAAAGGAGATAAGGAGGAGAGAGTAGGGCCGGTGGGTGGGGAGAGAAAAAGGGAGGAGAGAGAGGGGGATAGGAGGCTGACAGTGGGGTATTTTTGCATGCAAAGAATCGCCGGCGCCCCCAGCTGCTCCCCGGGGGGCTGGGTTCGGCCTGGGTACGCCGGGGGAATCTTTTGTCTAATCCGGCGAAAAACGAGGTCCTGGGGGGCACGACTGGGAGCATTTTTTGCATCCGGCGTTAAAAAATGTCAAAAAAGTGTCCTGGGGGGGCGTCCCGGGGGGACGGCTGGAGTTGCTCTTAGAGCATCTCCACGGGGTCGTAAAAGGGGCCGTAAACCTGCTTTAGGGCGCCGGACAGAAAAACAGGCCACACCGGGGGGTTGTAAAGCCTTTGTCCGGCCCAAAATCTGTCCGGCACCGCGAACAGGGCCTCCAACTTTGGGGGCTGCCTTCGCGGTGCCGGACACTATACGGCCCGAGCCTCCGACAGATATGGCCCGCCCGTCATACACACGAAACGAACCGGCGAGGCGCAGGCACGCGACAGTGTTTCAGCGATGCAGGCGCCGCATCGTTTCAGAGTCGAGTCGTCGCATCGTTGCACGGGCCGTCAGGCGGCGCATCGTTTCAGTGGCTAGGTGGGCGGCGCAGTGAAGCGTCGCCTCGATGCAGCGCCGCAGAGCCACGCGGTGGTATGCATGCCGTCTTGGCGTTAATGGCGACGACATCTCCACTCCTTCGACCGGCTTTAAAAAGCCACCACCGGCCCTCTCGTATCACACACTCCACCACCACCCTCTTCCTTTCCTTGCAGTCGCACAGCTACGATGCACCGCCGCGGGCCAGGTTACCAGCCCACGGCGGAGGACCACGAGCGGGGCCGGCGCCTTGACGCGATATCGTTGGTGCGCTGCCAACGCCGCAACGAGCTATGCTGGATCCAGGGGATCCAGATTGCGGCGGCTAGGGTTGTGGCGCCGCCACCACCACACCCTCCGCCTCCTCCACTCCCGCAGGCTGACGACCGTCGTCCCATGACGGTGGAGAAGGTGGAGCAGCTCGTGCGCGACTACCTCCCTCTGCCCGCCGACCGTAGCCTGCCGGACGGCTGGCTGGTCAACCTAGACAATGTCCCGGTTGCGCCGCCCCTCACCAGTCAGGCGAGGCTGGACTACATCCGGGCGATGTGGGACTCAGACGCCGCCGACGCAGTGACGGAGGAGGAGCGTAGCCATGTGCCTCCTTTCAACGTGGAGGCGCCCTACTGGGACGCCTCCACAGCTTCGCCACCACCAGCCGCACTGATGACGAGCCGCCCGAGCCGGCGCCCGTGGAGTCGTCCGACAAGGAGGTGGCAGCACCGCCTCCGAGCTGCGCCGGTCGTTAATATCGATAACGGCCAGACTGAGGGCTTTCACGATTATAGGCACGCAGTGGTTTCTTCACAAGCCGCGTCGGTCATTAATATCGACGTAGCCGGAGAACCCAATCCTCTTTGCCTAGAGATGCATTGTGATGAGCAGCTCAGCCGGTAAGTGAGCAGTGGCTCGATCAGTGCATCGGAAAATCCTCGGAGTCTGGTTTTACTCCATGGCAGGCAAGGCCGGTGAGCTTGTCGCCAGCCTCATCGGCCATGGTTTGACACATAGCGATCTTCGCCCAAGACCAGGGTGATCCCAAAGCTCCTGCCCGACAGGGGTTAGGTTTAGGGCTAGATCGCATGTATCCAATTTTATATTTGAAAAACGCATTAAATTGTGTCCAAGTTTGTATTTGAATCAAATCAAATTGTGTCAAAGTTTGTATTTGAATCGTATCAAATTGTATCGAAGTTTGTATTTGAATCCTATCAAATTGTATCGAAAATTTTATATTTTCAACGAAAAAACTGCGTTCGGTGTCCGGCCGTTTAGGGGGTGCCGGTGTGGGAGGCGCAAAAGAAAAACTCCGGCATGTGTCCGGCACCCTCCAATTGGGCCTTCAATGGAGGTGTGTCGGACACAATTTAGACACCCGGTGGAGATGATCTTTAGCTGCCAATGGATTAAACAGTGTGTCCCGATCGATTAGCGCCAGAGAAAGGGACAGGAGAGCAATCACTCACTCAATTGCAGAGGGCATCGAAGCCTGTCATCATTCGCTTGCACACTTTGTCAGCCATATCATCAGCCGTTAAGTTCCAATGACACGATCCAGTCACATTCCTAAGATATGCTAATCATCATCCCAGCCTTTCTAGGGGATCGCATATGCATACGGGAGGCGGTATCATATATATACTTGGTCTCGATTAGGTGACACTAAGATGATCTGAAGTGACACCAAGTGGCCACGACAAGAGCTAGGTATCCACTGCTTTTTCTTAAGCTGAATATACCGCCGATCTAATAAAGCTTGGCCACTAAACAACATTCCTATCTCGATTCTGTAAGCATATCTCGGCTGTAGGACTGCGGCGGCCGCGCACATTGTAGGATTGACATTAGATGGACCTCAGCCAACGACTCCCCTGCTGAATATATTCCCGATAAACAAAACCGAAAAGAGCCACTCAGCGGGAGTGCGCATCTAGCGCTTTGTATATGCTTATTGTGCTTATTCTAACCTTGCGTTTGGTCCTCCTTTGGTGGTAAGATTATTCGCAAGATGACGTCGGGCGGACCGTGGCGATCATTGTCGGCATCTTGGCGGGGCTGGCCCTCATCGTCGTCTTCATCTCCTTCCTCAGGAAATCATGTATACCCTCTCACCAATTGCAAAAACCTTTCTTTTTTCTTGGTTTCCTTTAGGAGATCTTGTTCTGATATGCTACTGGAAATTGGTGTGTCGTTGCAGGTTAATTTAGTTAGGTTGGCTCCTGGAAGAATCTTCAATTTTGTCACACTGGCCCCATACTGAACGACCGGTAGAAGAGAGATCTACACTATCATGGCCCAAAGGAAATATCGTCATCTCATCTTGTTAGCAATAGATTATGTAAGTGATCTTGGAGGGTAGGGCTGCCCGTTGTAGGCGTATCACTGCCTTACCATGGGTCATCAATTTTGGTCCACTAATAATATGGCCCACCTGTTCATTAGTACAAAATCAGAGCGCACTGTCATGCAACAACATCCACATATACTTGTGTCTGAATCATTGCCTTTCAATTGATTGCAGTCAAAGTTGATGTACAAAGGCATGCATGACCATAAACTAGTACTGATTAACCCAACACACACAGACACACGACGGACGACACACTACTGTTGGGTGCTTTCTTTCTTGTATCAATGGTATGTATGTATCTATGTACACAACTGAGGTCTCGGAGCCTCTGGAGCACTCGCTGTTGCTCCCATCCCATGTACTGCAGCGGGATCAGGCGCTGTGGCCTAGAGCCAGTGGGCTCCACTTCGCCGAGTTGTAACCGTGGCAGGCGCCGACGCTCGCCTCCTTCATCTCCGCCTGGGAGACGCCCTTGTTGCATATGTTTGCGAATGCCCTCATGTGTTTCATGCCATACTGGGTAAGTGATCCACAGTGGGACTCGAAAACCCGCACCTGAAAAATGGGCATCGTCAGTAGATAGTAAGTTTATCATGAAAGAGAAAGAATGCAACTCCATGTGTTGCGATACTTATTTTACGGGATTTAGATAAGGAACCGTTACACTCACCATCCTCTTCAGACAATCCCAGTCGTCGACTAATGGCTGGCCAGAGCTTCTAGGAGCCTCAAGCATTGAAGGCCCGTTTTCAAATCCAAACAGAAGCTTCCCGATGAAATCGATGCTGTTGTCCAGATGCTTCCTGTGTGCCACAGTCTCCTTGAGCTCCCTGAGAACCCTCAGCTTCTCTTCTGATCCCCTGTTTAACTGCTCATACTGAAAGCAAGAATATACATTAGCAGACAAATTTGGCAAAACAAACACGGGCCACAAAAAATTATGTGCAAAACTTGAGCCTATCATGAAAAGATATTAGCTTAAACTGAAAGTTAGTGATGAACTATATCCAATAACAGAGAATATATAACTAGACAGGAAATAACTGGGCTAACTGAGAGAGAAGAAACAGCTGGAATTTACCCTCTTCCACATGAAGAGAATGTCCGCATCTCTTTGATTGACTGCACCCTCCAGGCTAGGCAAAATCAGCCTGTTTGTGATGTTGGAATTTGCAGGATCAAAACCTTGATAAAGGAAAAGCTTCTCGGCCGTGAATGTCTTGTCACCATACTCCATGACATGAGAACCCCTATTGACCTTATTTGAGTTCGAAGTTCTCTGCTTAACCTGCACAAGAAAACGGTGAATAGATGCCACCGACCAGAATGAAGAAAGTGTACTCGAGACTTACCGTCTCATATTGATCCTCAATGGTTTCCTTCTTTAGATTGTGAGTTTCACTGCAAAGTAGGATTGAATGGTTCAAAATAACATGCGTCATGGTTATACAAAAGACACCTACTACAAGAACATTGATCTAGCAGCTGATACTTCCAAGCCTATCCACTCACTTTTTATATTTGTAGATATTTGTAACTATAATTTGCCACTGCAGTGTGACTTTTAAATTATTTTATGTGTCAGTCAGCTTGTTAATGACTGTACTAAGTAGTAACACGCACTCATGTTGTTCCTGCCTTAACCACACAAAAAATACGAATTCATGTCTTGTAGAGGGTGATGAAGTGAGAATTAATTTTGAATATGATCTGAAAATCAGGTTGCAGATACAAATTTCCAGTACATAAAAGAGCTGAGCAAGATAACATGGTGGGTTAAAAATGAGAAAAAAGTATCAATATTGGCAACAGTCCAAGCATAGACATTACCAAATTTTGTTTATGTATGCAACTATATCACATTCCAGAGCAAACTATAAACTCGAATATACAATCCCTATAGGCATACCTTTGACAGATGTATAGAAGGATATAGGTTTTATGAGATGTCTGAAAACAAATCAGGTGCAGACTGCAGAGCGTACTATATTTGAGACGATGCATACCTGTCTTCCATCCAAGACACACTGTAGACGTCACCTAAACAGGTTTTGTATTCGGAAGGAGGTGACAGGTTATCCCCAGGGCAGTATGTTCCATAACTATTTTCAACAGCGTTTGCTGCTGTTGTAACAAAAATATTAAGATCTTGTGGCATTATACCCTCAAACATACTGCCACTTTCACACGCTTCAACATATATAACCTGCCAAGGTAATTACAGATAAGACTCTAAGAGTGCGGTTTCATATTTGAAAGTATACTAGATTTCAAGGGAAAAGCAAGAGAAAGAATATTATACCATCTTTGAATAGCTCTTGGAAGCATGCTTTTCTCGTAACACCTTAATGAAGTCGCCAGCATAAAGATATGGCATGTTGGGCATACCTACAAACTTGCTAAGGTTAGCTAAGTTACACAAGGAAATCGGCTAAATAAATAACGTTTATGTGGGAGTATGCACCAAGAACACCAGGACCCCCATGATCCGAGTAATAGATGAAGATGTGATCCTGCGGTTTGCTATTTATCACCTTCCTACTCCCTCCAGTAACCGCAGTTTTGTTGCCCAAGAGAACTGCAAAGAAGTTTTTAGTAGTGACCTGGTCACCAGTGTAGTCCTGCAAATGCATGTTAAGTTGATCAATCTCTTAGAAATACAACGACATGAAACACTAAAGCTACCAATCATTCTCTGATTAAAAAGCACAATCTATTATCTTAAGGTGTGAAATCAGAATTACGTGCGCACCCTTGTTTAATACTCCTACTAAAATAAAGGGAACACAGCCAGGTAGTAATACCTTTGGAACACCAGCGTAAACATCTTTGCCTTTAGGATGGTTGATGATGACTCCGGGCCTTGGGTTGAGAGAGTTTTTGGCGATGTCGTCGTACATAAACACCACAATGTTCTCCTCCTTTACTCCTCCCCTCTTGAGAATCTGGTAGGCGTGGCACACATCGGCCTGTCGTGCATCAAAACAACACCACAATGTTGAGCAAGCACCCATAGAACTGTTCAGTGGTCGAATTCTGACCGAGCACATGCTATCAAATTTTCATATGCAGAGCAGCATTGAGTAATTAGTAGGACCATAATCTATAACATTTTCGAAGTAGCGAGATTGAAGCATCCCCGAATTCGAATGTCCCAACAAGGGGTTAATAAACGTGGACAGGAAAGGGGAATTTTTCGACCGGAAGTTTAATCAATCCTACTCGCATTCCAAGCTGCTGACTGACAGACTCTCACCTGGTGCCGGTAGTTGCCGTAGCCGGAGGAGCCCGCAACGAGCACGGCCCACCTCGTGACGCCCTCCTCCTCCGCCGCCGACGGGGCAGGGGCAGGGGCGGCAGCCGCGTCACGCCCCTTCTGCGTGGGCAGCCGAATCAGCGGCTCCGCATTCCCCTCCGCAGCGGCCGCGGCCGCGGCCACCGCCAGGAGCGAGAGGACTCCACACACCCACCACCGAGCCATCGCCACCCTCCTGGAGAACAAGTGCGTGTGCTAGCTAGAGAGAGACGAAGAGAGAAAACAGAGGGCGAAGTGGTGATGGTGGCGGTAGGGAGGGACTGGAGCCTCATTTTATAGCCGCGGCGGCGTGCTCCACGCGGACACGTGGTGGCCGTGGTGCGCGGGTCGTCGCCTTGCGGGTGGTGGTGAAGCCGACGACGATTTAGCAGCGGCGCCTCCGTAGTCAGGTCAGGTGAGGGGTGGCGTGGATAGAAATTCCAATCTTGGCTTGGGAATGCACGCCTAAACTTGCTAAAAAGCGCCGTGGTTCCTACCGGATTTCGGCCGTGCCCGGGCGCAACGTCGCACTCGGCGCCGGCGGTGGCGGTTAGCGTCATGAATTAGCAGACGATAAGAGGAATGGCGCCTGCCGTGGGGGGGAAAAGACGAGATTTGTGGCAGGTGATCCTCCCCACGCCACTGATTCTTGTCAAGCAAACGGACATTTTTATGCAGCTTTTGCGAAAGATAAAGCACCGGAGTTTGCCTGTTGAAATGGTGAAGGCAGGAGGGAATGGGGAACGTGATCGATCACGCTGACGCTGTGCCGCATGACGCGGGCCGATTTGTTGGAGAGAAAAGATAAATAGAATATATGTGCGATGAACAGCATGTGCACTTGTGCATCGGAGCTGAGAACGTGACAGTTTCGTGCAGTTCAGATCCTTCTCACAAGCAGAAAATGCAGATAAACCTCTTATTACTCCTGCATTACGCAAGTTTTCAAGATTGGCCCGCCAAATTATGTATCGGACAATCAGAAAACTCTTTTACTCCTTGAACACTCAGCACATTGGTGAAAGAAATTGCACCCATTTCACCTGAACACACCTCAGGATCTGAAGCGCGATGTTTACTTCTTTCTTTCTTGCTAGAAGAAGCGCGATGTTTTCCTACCGTGCGTAGGCTGCCAATGAGCTTGCTCATGAATTAGCAGTCTGGTTTTCAAGCATGACCAAAGTTATCATTTTCCTTTTTGGGGGGAGACCAATATCACCGCCAGGTGGATCTCCACTCTACGTTCCAAACTCTTCTTGTCCACTGTACAAAATTGGAAAACTGTGGGAAAAAAATTCTTAGATGCTTGTCATGTTACATAACACAGTTATACTTGAAAATTTTACTGGAAAATAAGAATATCCGGTGGGAACAAAGGTTGAAACTCCATAAAAACCACGTATCAAAATTGCAAAAAAAAATTACGAAGGAGTACAATATTTTGCACGGGTCGTGTTCAACAAACATTCTGTGGGTTTTTTTTTTTGGGAAACTATTGTATTTCCCCCGGGGATCGCGCGACTAGCATCCCCGGCTCCATCGCGCGACGCGTGTCCCTAGTGGACCCACGCGACTGGTCCATCTTATCTCCTCCAAACACTCCTCATCCACTCGTTTCTATTCCTTTTCCTCCTCTTACCATCTCTCTCCCATCGCACATGGCACCGCCGCCCCTCCCCGACCTTTCGAGCTGGCCGCTCCACCTCCACGAGCTCCCGTGCCGGCCGCTCCGCCTCCACGAGCTCCCGCGCCGCCCCTCCTCGACCTCCCGCGCCGCCCTCCCCGACCTTTCGCGCCGGCCGCTGCACCTCCACAACCTCCCGCTCCGGCGCCGCTCATCCCGACCTCCCGCGTCGGCCGCTGCGTCTCCTCGACCTCCTGCTCATCGGCGTTCCTGCTCGTCGTCGCGTCCAAGGTCGCTCCCCATGGACGGGGAGTGGTGGTGCTGCTGGCGTGCGCCCCGTTAGAACCGGCACCGCCGCCCTATGCGCGCCACCACCGGTGGCCCTGGTCGATGTAGCTGCCAGCCATGGGGAGGAGGCGGAGGGATTCGACGAGCTCGACGTCCTGGTCGAGGATCCTCGCTGGGAGCAACCAGTGACGGCGGAGCTCGGGCTGGAGCTCTCAGACGCGCGCTTTGACGGCCGAGCTGTGTCCCTGTCCCAGTCTCTGTGCTACCAAGACGGACCACCTGTGATGTCCAACTATGGTGGCGGTGATGCTACATAGTTGGTACGAGGTGCTGCCAAGAACACATGTGCGGCGATGCGGCGGATCCCGTGCTACAAACTGGCGCCCACAACCCCTGTGGATTTGCATCTGAAGAAATTTGTTATTGCTTCTTAAGAATATTTTTGTTGCTACATTCGTTCTGTGTTTTTGCACCATACGGTTATGTGGATTTGCATCCCAAGTAGAAAGTTTTTGCTACAACCATTGTGTGGTCTTGCTATAATAGTATAAAAAATTTGCTACCAGGTCTCCGACGATATCTCCGGCGACGTCTCCGACGAAGTCGTTTTTTCTACAATGCTACGATGCTACTATATAAGATTTTTTTTGCTACAATCGTTACGTGGTTTTGCTACAATGCTATAAGTTTTTGCTACGATGTCTCTGACGAGATTTTCCAGAGATGTCTCCGGCGTAGTCTTTTTTTGCTGCAGTAGCACATTTTTGTTGCTACGCTATCTCCGACGAGGTCTCCGGCGAGTCAGTCTTTTATTCTTTTATTTTGTGAGCGAACCGTTTTTTGCTATCTCTACTATATAAAAGAATGAACTGTCCTGTCTCGGCCACGCACGGACGGACGAAAACACCACGGACGGACGAAAACACCACGCACGGACGGAATCCGCAGTAACTGCTAATTGTACACCATCAGCATTCATTGCTAATTGGACATTAAGTGCTAATTTGACATTAAGTGCTAATTGGACAAAAACAATCCGGCCTTTCTCCTTAGTCCACGCCACAAACTTCGCTGCCGCCGGAATCTTCCTCTCCGTCGACGGCGTCGTCTACACCAAAGCCCGCCGCCGTCGCCGGAATCTTGTGGTCGACGTCGTTGAGCTCGCCGCATCCGCCGGGATCACGTGATCGACGACGTCTACACCGCAGCCCTCCATTCGCTGCCGCTGCCGCCGCCGCCGTTGTCGGAATCTTGTGGTCGACGTCGTTGAGCTCGCCGGAATCTTAATCCCGATCCTGAGCAGGTAATCATTCTTGATGCCACTCACGGTTGTCGTGCTCAGTAGCCTTAATCCTCCTCCTGAAGCGAATGCACACAAAACCCGAAATAATCAATATCAATACAAGGGACCAAACGATGCCTACGGAGATCCCTGCTGCACTACTTCTTTTGTTCTCTGCAGTTGCATATGGATCAAACATGAACAGACTATAAAATTATAAATTATTTGACAAGTCGTGCTTCTTTTGTTCATACCTTGTTTTTTAACTATTTGTATAATGACCTTTCTGTACCTTCCTCTACACTAAACTCAATGCTACTGATGAGTTGAATAAAATTTTAGATACTAATTGCATTGTTTACTTTTCCAGCAGATGGGGTCACCAACACGGTCCATGGGCCGAACTCCTTTCAAGGACCTAACCAACACCATCACACAGGGTAATAGTGATCAGTTGTATATATGTACCATCGGATACCTAACAACTAATATAAATACATTGTAACTGCAGATGAGTATGTGCCATGCATCACGCAACAAACACCTGTTCAAATACCGTACAACCCTCACCTACTTGGTTACTTCAATTGTCATATCAATGTTGAGGCTTGTGGAAGCATAAAGGCAGTTAAATACCTGTTCAAATACATATACAAGGGCCATGATCGTGCGTCTATCGGTGTGAGCGAGGCTGACAAGGCAGACAGTAATGGAAATATAGACGAGATCAGACAATATAGGGATGCCAGGTGGGTGACTCCCCCGGAAGCCTTGTGGAGGATATATGGTTTTGAACTGAGTAAGTGCCATCCACCGGTGCAGCAGTTGCAACTCCATCTCCCAAACATGCACCAGGTGTCATTCAAGAAGGGCCAAAATATCCAAGATATAGTTAACCGTGAAGGCGCTGAGAAGTCAATGCTTACAGCGTACTTCGAGGCAAATAGATTAGATGAAAGGAATCGTGGTATCTTGTACAGGGACTTCCCTCAGTTTTTTACTTGGCAGACACCCAAGGGAGATAATTCTGGCAAAGAAGGAAACAAGAAACAGATGGGCAGGTTGGAAGAATTGTGGCAGCACATCCGGCAGAGGGGGAACGCTATTACCTGCGGGTTCTTCTGAACCACGTCCCTGGCGCCACCTCCTTCGATGACCTAAAGACGGTTAATGGCGAGACCCTGCCCACTTTTCGTGAAGCTGCGGAGGAAAGGGGACTTATAGAAGGGGACAACACCCTGGATGACTCCCTTACCGAGTCTTCACTGTTTGCGATGCCATCGTCTCTACGAAGGCTATTCGCAACAATATTGGTATTTTGTGAGCCGAGCAACGTGCGCGGACTTTGGGAGAAACACTTGGACGCAATGTCAGAGGACTATCGCCGTAACAATCCATCCGAACTTGTAGTTGAGCAAATGGTTCTCATAGATATCCGAAATATGCTTCAGTCAATGGGCAAGGAAATAACATCATTTCCTCTTCCTGCTATTGACAAGGAATTTGACGGTGCCACCGGAGTGACAAGGGAGATCTTCGAGGAGTCCACCATCGAGATCAACGATGAGGATAAAAATCTATCAGACTCGCTTAATATGGATCAGAGGGCCGCATATGAAGAAATTATGTCTGCTATTGATGGAGACGAGGGTGGTGTGTTCTTTGTGGATGGACCTGGAGGCACTGGAAAGATTTTTCTGTACAGAGCACTGCTCGCAACGGTACGCGGAAAAAAAAGATTGATGTGGCAACAGCAACATCTGGTGTAGCAGCTTCCATAATGCCCGGAGGGAGAACGGCTCATTCACGGTTCAAGATACCATTGAGCATTGATGATGGTGGTTTTTGTAACTTCACAAAATAGAGCGGGACAGCCAAGCTCCTAAAGTCAGCTTCTCTAATTATTTGGGACGGGGCTTCCATGACAAAGAGACAGGCTGTGGAGGCGCTGGACAACAGTATGCGCGATATAATGGGCCAACCAGACGAGCTTCAGGGGCTCGAGATACATTTTAAAATTGCTTCTCAAATGAGTGGCTTCGACATAGGTCATAAGTGGAAGGACTTTCGAGTAACTCAATGGCCAATACTCGAGACGGTTCAGAAACCAATACAAGCAGATGGGTACGTTAAAAACTTGTTATAGACCAAATATGAATACAAATAATAATAAGGCTACTTAGTTTAGGTTCGATGATTCCTTGTAGTACTGATATATAGAGAGAAATATTATTTGAATATTGCAGCTCATCGTGCGGCTTGTTCACGCTACAATTCATGGAATACTTTACGGGTGAAGGTTTTGCACGTGCTGTAACACAGGTATTTTCAAAGGCATCACATCACTAGAGTTTATTCATATGAACAGTGTTACAGTAAATTAATTCTAATTAATCTTTGCAGGAGGGTATCAAACCCTTTAGGGAGCATGTAGCTATCGTTCTACATGAATCTGTATTGAACGAGATAAAAGGAACACCAGAATATGAAAACGTCGCGCCTAATTTTGGTGTATCTAATTCTGATGCATCTAATTCTGATGATCTTATGATTGTGGAGGATCCGAACAAATGTCCATCTCCTGCCCATATCATGCCCACAGACCCACGCGAGTTATTTGATGGGCTTTGCAAGAAAATAATGTCAATTCAAGACGACAAGGACATGGAGTAAGCATCATGTTAAAAAATATAGTTTTAATATGCATGGCTATGATTTCATAATTCTTAGTATTGGTGTTGCAGAAAGGAATGGGTGCGCAGCTCCAAACCTTATCCAATAGGTTTGAGTCTTAAGAAAATTCAAAACATAATTAGGATGGACCAGCCTATGGACCATGATTGTTTTAATTTGGCCATATGTACGGTGGCATGTGATGAAATCCTGCAGCTGGTAGAGACCGATGTGCACTACATGGATCTACGGTTTTGTGTAAGTTGTTATAATTTTGTATTACTATCGTTGTTATCACCATGTCTCTAAACATGGTTTTCATAGAGGGCGATGGTCGATTCCATGAATGGTGGCAAGTGGCGCATAAAGCCGGATATTCAGAAACTGGCAACGTTGTTCCATAGCTGGCCCGGAATAAGCTACAACATCGCATCACGCAAATTGGTAAGATAGTTCACTTGTCCATCACTGTCACATTTTACGTCTTTCTAATGGTTGTCTCTATGAAGGTTTTGCTTCCTTACGCATCCCTCGACCACTTCATCTTGTTTTTCATCGACAAGCACAAACCTTGTCTACATATTTTCGATCCTCTGACTCTGTCTCCAACACCGGAGAGTAAAATGATACGATATCACAGCCTGATTTTGAAGTTACAAAGAGTATCCATCTACCTGAGCGAGGCACTTGCATTAGCACAACCTGACTGGAGCTACGACATATTTACTTGTGCACGTAAAATTCCAGTTGATATACCAAAATGTTCAAACAGGTGAATTCCTTTGGAAATGAACTACTTTGTCGATTTACTATTCAACATAATGACAATGCATTCATCATGCAGGGAGTTGTCTGGTTATATTATTTTTTACATCATGCTCTCATGGAATGGTAAAGATTTGGTTCATCCAGTATGCACGGTGCGTATTCTATGTTGCGCATTTTCATTATTTCCAGATGAAACATTCATGCTAATTACAAGTACTGTTTTGTAGGATGGTTCCAAGCTGAGGAAGAAATTTTTGTTACACTTACTCAAGTATCAGTCAAATGAAGCCCAAGACAACATCCCCGACATCGTACGGCAATATCTAAATAGCATCAATGAGTAGATATATGTATCATGCTTATTTTATTATCGAACGATGTCGAATTATACTTATTTATCTATGTACACTCCAAGTGAGGTGGAATCTTACGTGTTCTTAAAATCTCTTGTGGCTGTCTTTTCTTATACATGTTCACATATACTATATTGATAAATGTAATAATCAAAATTTTGCATCCGTAGCAACGCACGGGCATTCAACTAGTATAGAGCAAAAACGGAGTTATTATTTGCTACATGGAGCAAAAACGGGATTTGACAAAATATAAAGGACACGTGTCGGCTGAAGGACCCGGAGGATGGAAACCTCCGATCCCCCGGAGGATGCTCAGCGCTGTCCTTTTTTTTCTTTTGACCCGAACCAGGTCCCAGATCTGCTTTTGCATTAAACATTACTGCATAGTTTCAAGTTCAAACTTATATTCACTTTGGGGAAACAAATTCAGCAAGAGCGCTGGCCCTTGACTGGGACATCGGCTATAACCGAGCACAGCAACGTCGCACTCGATCGGCACCGGCGGCGATGGTGGTTTAGCGTCATGAATTAGCCGACGATGTTGCTCCGTGGTTTGCGCAGCCTTCCAGCTCTAATCACGGCGGAAGAAGGAAACTGACGCTTCCAGTGCAGAGAGAAAAGGAGCAAGGCACCCAAAAAACTCACATTCAAAACTAGAGCAGGGTAAGCCTCCCACGCTATTATCTCCTCTCATCAGGCCCTTAAGCAAACCGACTTGCTGCTTTTGCAAAAGATAACTACGTCTACCTGACTATGTCTGCCCTGGCTGATGTGGCGGAAGCCAGAAAGGAAAACATGCTGTACTCACGTCGGCGCATGATGTGAATTGTGAACCGGCTTTTTAGATAGAACATAGAATCTGCGAACACTCTGGAGGAACATCGTGTAAGCACTTCGTGCTGCTGCGGGAATACGTGAACGTTTCGTCATAATCCAGATCATCGTCGCCAGGAACCGAAAAGTGCAGATAAACATAATGATCACCATAGATGCTAGTGCTCACATAGCCGCTTTTCCTTGTACATGATGTGATATGCAAGTTTGGCCAAGTAATTTATGCATCTCAAATCAGAAGATCTATGGCAAACAGTCCTAGTTTATTGATTAATTAAACAAAGTACATTACATCGGATCAAACACATTTAAAACTAAGACGAACGACAAATACTCGTGACCAAAAGTTGCATCAATGATTTTCGGCATCGCCGTATAAAGCGTTCTCGTATGTATCTCAACATCCGCGACGATGGAACTACGCAAGACTAAACATACGCAAGTTGGAGTAACCTCAAAGATTCTGAAAAGCCGGGTAAGTTACCCACCTAATATGTGAGACCTTTTTTGTAAAACGGAGACAAAAGATTTGCCTCAATTCATTAATTAAGAGAGAATGAGGGAGTTTTATGTAACAGCCCTAACTTGGTAATGAAAAATACGAAGAATTTTTCCACTTTTTGTTTTCATGTTTGCATCATAGCATTCATATGCAATTGCTAATTCCAACTTCCAATTGGAAACAAATTGAAATGGGGAGGTCAACTCCCAAAATCCCAAACCAAAGACCATTGCTCAACATGTCAACAAACTAAATGAACTTCCAAATTGTTTAGGAAGTTCCAACTTTGCTTTTATAACCAATTCTCAATTTCTAAATATTGTCAAATAAGAAAAGAATATGAGAATCCAAAATTGGTTCAATTCAACTCCTACTTTGAAATCAGGCTAAACCTTTCCAAAAATTCAAACTAAATTCATGGGGAGCTTCATTATTATGTTGGGAGCCTCCATGATTAAATTCACTATTTTTGGAAATGGTTAAATTGCTCCAATTAAATGCTTTTTGCAATTTATCAAATTGACCAAAATTAAAACCTATGAACAAAGGTTGGCCAAAACATTTTATTTTGCAACCCCAATTTTTGTGGAGCACCTAAGGGTCAAGTGGAGCTCACATGAATTTTTGTGGTTTTTATAAAAATGCTTTGTGGCCTCAAATAAATTCCACAAACTGCTGCTGGACCACTTTGCAATTTCAGAAAATAGAGGCAGGGGGTTTCTGTGAAAATCCTATCTTCTCCTCCACAGGGCCGACCATGGCCACTGGCGCCATGCCGTGGCCATGCCGCCGATGCCGCCCCCCCCCCTCCCCTGTGCTGTGCTGGAGGTCAAAGGAGCACGCCCCCGAGACGCCCTGCTCCCTCCCCTGCTCCTCCTCCTCCTCTCCCGTTCCCTCCTCTCTCGCTCCCGAGCTCGAGCCCGTGCCCTCCGCTGCCTCCGTCGACCCCGGGACGAGCTAACCGCGTAGGAAGGAGCGCCGCGTCGTCCTCTACCTCCACCACCGTCGCACGCATGCTAGGAAGCGCGGAACCGAGATAATCGAGCGCGATTGCCCGACGTCCGCCCGCCGCTCGCCGCGCCCGTCTTGGCCGGAATTCGGCCGCTGAGGTCGCCCCCGGCCACACCTAGCCGCTGTAACATCCCTAACTTGGTAATGAAAAATACGAAGATTTTTTTCCACTTTTTGCATTCTTGTTTGCATCATGGCATGCCCCTAAGTTGCTAATGTTAACAAGTTACCTTGTGGGAGATAATTAAAAGAGGGAAGCCAAACTTCCCAAAACCTTTATCTCTTGAAATGCAAACTATGGTGTAACCCTTGTCATGGCAAGTGACCTTATGGTCTAGGAAGTTCACCTAAGTTCCATCAATGCTCAAGAAACCCAATGGGTTGTTCTCTAGTTTTTGTTCCAAGTCTCAAACTTCAATTGTTATGCAAGGCACTTCCTAATTGTGAACCATGTTGTGGTGCCCTAAAAATCCAAAGGAAAATATGGGGAGCTTCCTATTCTGGTTGGGAGCATCCCTAAATTTTTCTGTAAATTTTGGACTTGTGCTTATGCTTTTCAAAACCTGGCCTTTTTCTGCCAATTTCTGTCCATTCGGAATGACCCGGAATTTTCCGGATAAATTCCGGGCCAGTCGGAATTTTCCGGACCCGTCCGGAAAATTCCGGACGAAGCACAGTGACGACAGGACGCACTGGCGCCATGCCGCCACCTCCTCCGCGCCCATGCCGCACGCCGCCGTGGCAAAGGGAGGGCTAAGGAGCCCGTGACCGTGCTCACCTGCCCCGTATTCCTCTCTCCTCCTCGTCCCTCCCCTTTTTCCGGATCGAGGGAGAGCTCTCGTTCCTCTCACGCACGCCGTAGCGCCGCCGCCGTCCTCCGTGCATCGCTGTCGATTCCGGCCACCTTGGGGCAAGCCGAAGCCACCCCTCGCTCCGCCTGCTCCTCCTCCACCTTCCCCACCGAAGGACGCTTGCTGGTAGGCCTCGAGTCGAGCGAATCGAGCTCGCCTTCCCGAGTTGGTCCGCCGTTCGCCGTGCCCGTCCCCTGCGGAATCCGGCCACCGCGGTCGTCCCCGTCCTCTCCGACCACACGGGAGTGCTCCTGGTGAGCACACACGCCTCTTAGGCCTCCCCCCCTTTTTTTTCCTCTCCCTCTCCTTCTTGCTCGCGTCGAGCGAGTTCCGCCGCCGCCGTCGTTTTCTGCCCAGAATCGAGTCGTCCGGAATCACCCGGATTATTCCGGATCGATTCCGGGTCGACCGGATTTTTCCGGACCTTTCCGGACAAAATCCGAAACCCCAACCGAAAGATTTTGAGGTCACCTCGGATTTGGTTCGGATTTAGCCCGGATTATTCCGGACCATCCGGAATATTCCGGTCCAATCCGGATGAATTCCGAACCAAGCTGAAAACTTGTGAACTTTGTAATTTGACTCCTTTTCATTAAATCTTACAAATGGTATACTAATCTGATCAGTGTTTCAAATGCTATCTAAATATGCTAGTAACACCCCATGACAACAACTTGCCCTTTGATATAAATCTTTACTTAGTTAAAGGATATAAATCCAAATAACCTTTTAAATTGCTTTACTTCATCGGTGCTCCGAAAATTACAAGTAAATTACCGAAATGATCGGAATGATAAACCCTAACCTTTTCATGTCATGTTAATGCATTTTGAACCATTTATCTAATAGTTCAATAATTTATAAAGAATTGTGGTCACTAAGGTAAATATGGGGTTTGCTTCCAAATAATTGCACTAATTATTTGGAACTCCATTTAATTGGTTATATCAATCAAATGTTAATATCTTTGCATCAATATGACATGTCATCATGTGATTGCGCATTGCACCTTGTGATCGTGTGATTTATGTATGCTTTGTATTTCTTTTGGGTATCGATAGATTCCGGAGTCGAGGGTTACCCCGAAGATCAGTACTTCACGCCCGGGCAGCAAGGCAAGAGATAACCTAACCTTCTTGGCATCTAGCATCCTATGTTTTTATAAACTTATTTTATCCACCATAATATTGCATGCGGTTCAAATGTCTTTTTGGTAAATATATAGAATCCTATTAATGCATGTCTCTTCCCCGAGCCAATCACATGTATCCCTACCTATGAACCCTAGTGTTGATGTGTTGGCCGGAGACGAATTATAAATGTTGGTTATATGCTTATCCATGCTTAGCAATGATTAGGTAAATGCTTTATGTCCGTTATTATTTCCGTAATTGTTGATGATGATGGAATGATTCGGGCATGGTGGATAATGGAGATGCTTAATTAAAATGCTAAGATGGTTGGGGTGAGTTGCCATCGGGGATGGTGTTTTGCCTCACTCTAGCCCCTAGGTGCGAGTTCTTTACCTCTTGAACCAAGACGAGCGTGCTGCCATTGGTGGGTGTATGGGCGCCTTACTAACTGAATAACTTATGCGGGCGTATCCAAGGGTCCTCTAGTTCGGTTTTCCATTTGCGTGTGAGTGGAAAGATGATGTTGATGAGGATTTGTGTTTAGGGCGTGGCGATGGGGCAGGGCGCTGAGAGCGCTGAGCCTGTCCTGTGGCCACAGATGACTCTTGGATATTCTCACGTGAGGTAAAGGTTTAACCGCGCCTGCTTGCCGGCCTTCCCCGGAAGAGGGCCAACTAGGTGAGCCGGACGGTACCAATGGGTAAATTAGTACACCCCTGCAGGGTTTAATCTTTTCGAAAAGCCGTGTCCACGGTTATGGACAACTTGGGAATAGACGATAAGATCATAGAGAATCTTAACCTAATTGATATGGCAGCTAAAGGTTGCATTAATCAACGTGTGGTAAAGGTTCATTTCCTCGAGGGTGATTCGAGGGAGTGCCTTCGTGGAGATGAGAGTGGTTGGTTACAGAAGGGTTCGATGAGAACCAATGATGACAAATGTTACTCTCTTACCCCTTTTGAAAAGTATTCTGAGTAGACGAATGCCATGTGTCATTTATATATCTGTTTATGAAACTTAGCTTTATGCAAAAGAAATACATATACAGCTTTAGAGCCTCCGTCAGTCATTGGGCCTATATCGCCCTACTAAACTTGCGAGTACGTCGTACTCAGTCTCTCTTTGCTGCCTCTATGATTTTGTATTTCAGAGGAGGACGACACCGAGCAGCTAGGTGGGTTCTTCGTTGACGTCGACTACTAGTCTGGGGTTCCCAGGTGGCAGCTTGGGACCGTGGAACAAGCTGGCTTGGGTGATGTTTATCTGTAGGCCTCTTAGGCCATATTTTGCTTCTTGTTGTATTAGACAACGCTACTTCGCTTCCGCTTGTTGAATTGTAGGATCTGTGATCCTTTTGCCTTGTAATATTTGTATTCTCCTCGTTATATGAGTTGCTATATAAATGTTTTGTGTCGTAGAGTCATGCTTTGTGCCAGTTCTGTTCCACAAGTCTCGATCTTTGTTTTATACATTGATGGTTGTGTTGCTTACATAGCCTCTCTGTATAATTCCGGGGTCGGGGCGCTACAGCCGCCTCCCGAATCGCCGGGTGAGCCCTCTCCCCTTTCTGGCCCTTCCCGCTGCCCCTCTCCCTCGCTCGCCGCCGTTTAGCCGGCGGCCACCGCCGTGCCGCTGCGCCCAGTAACCCCGGCCTAGGCCCCGGCCTGACCGGCCACAAGGCCGGCCGGCTCGGGTTGCTGCCCGGCCTTGCCCCGGCCTGGGCTCGGCTTGGGCCGGCCCGAGGCCGGCCGCTTCGGCCACACCCCCGGCCTGGGCTGGTCCGGGGCTGGCCACAAGGCCGGCCTCTTCGGGCTGGCCCCCGGCCTTGAGCCCGGCCTGGCCGGTTTGGAGGCCGGCCTCACTGGCTTTTGCTTTTTCTTTTTGGAGCTGAAATAAATGTAAAACAATTCATAACTATTTGAAAAATGCTCCAAATTTGACAAATCAAATATCAAGTTTCTCAGGAAAACAAACTCTACAAGATGGAATCATTGTAACCTTCTTTTGAAATTAGTTTCTTGCTGTTCATTTAAGAATTCCTAAAATGGTATAAACAATACCTAATTAGGAAAATTCATAACTTATTAAATATTAACCCAAAAATTATGAATAAGATAGCAATGTTATCAACACTTCAAATGCAATCAAACCATGCTAATATAACATCATGATCACAAATATTTATTTGATGTTATTCATAATTTGTCTAAAAGATTTAAATCCACTTAATTATTTAATTTGTTATTTATTCATCGGTGCTCCGAAAATTACAAATAAAGTACCAAAATGATCAGAATAACAAATCCTACCCATTTCATGTCATGTTCATGCATATTGAGCCACCACTTCTCTAATAATTTGATAATTTATGAAGAATGTGGTCATTAAGAAAAGTATGGGGTTGTTTCCGAATAATTGCATTAATTATTTGGAACTCCATTTAATTTGTTAGATAAATTAAAATGTTGATATCTTTGCATCAATTTGACATGTCATCATGTGATTGGGCATTGCACCTTGTGTTCTTGTGATTTATTTGTTCTTTGTATTTCTTTTGGGTATCAATAGATTCCGGAGTCGAGGTTAACGTTACTTACCCCGACGAGCAGTACTACACGCCCCGGCAGCAAGGCAAGAGATAACCTAACCTTCTTGGCATTCTAGCATCCTATGATTTTATCAACTTATTTTATCCACCACAATATTGCATGCGATTCAAAATTGTCTCTTTGATCAAAATATAGAGAATCCTATGTATGCATGTTTTTCCCCGAGCCACTCACATGTATCCCTACCTATGAACCCTAGAGATGATGTGTTGGCCTGAGACAATATTATAATTGTTGGTTTTATATGCTTAGCAAATGCTTAGCCATGCTTAGTTAACTGCTTAGATGTCCGTTAATTATTTTCCATGATTTATGCAATGGATGGAATGATCGGACAAAGTGGAGGTTGTGGTGGTACTTAATTAAGTTGCTAAAAAGGCTTGGGTGAGTTGCCATCGGGGATGGTGTTTTGCCTCACTCTTTCCCCTAAGTGCGAGTTCCTGTCTTCGGAACCAAGGTCAGAGCGTGCTGCCATTGGTGGGGACATATGGAATCCCCTTTAACTAAATAACTTGTGCGGGCGTATCCAAGGGTCCTCTAGTTCGCTTTTCCATTTGCCGTGTGTGTGAGCGGAAAAAGAATTGATGAGGATGGTGGTGTTTAGGACGTGGCGATGGGGCAGGGGCTGAAATAGGCTGGGTAAACTTGCCCTGTGGCCACAGATGACTCTTGGATAGTCTCACGCGAGGTAAAGGTTTAACCGCGCCCACTCGCCGGTCTTCCCCGGAAGAGGACCAATCAGGTGAGCCGGACGGTATCGGTGGGTAAATTAGTACACCCCTGCAGGGTAAATCTTTTCGAAAAGCCGTGTCCGCGGTTATGGACGCCTTGGGAATGGATTTACGGGATCATAGAAAACCTTAACCTTAATTAATTAATTTGGCAGCTAGAGGTTGCATTTCAACGTGTGTGAAAAAGGTTCATTTCCTCGAGGGTGATTCGAGGGAGTGCCTTTGTTGGAGATGAGAGTTGGTTATGGTTACAAGTAGGTTCGACGAGAACCGAAGATGAAATGTTACCCTCTTATCCCCTTTATGAAAATACTCTGAATAGACAATGCCTTGTGTCCTTTATATCTTTTAAATGGAAAACTAGCTTTATGCAAAATAGCTACATGTACAGCTTAGAGCCTCCGTCAGTCATTGGGACTCTATCGCCCTACTAAAATTGTGAGTACATCGTACTCAGTCTCTCTTTGCTGCGTTTATATTTGTATTTTCAGAGGAGGACGACACCGAGCAGCTAGGTGGATTCCTCGTGGACATCGACTAGTGGTCTGGGGTTCCCAGGTGGCAGCTTGGGACCGTGGAGCAAGCTGGCTGGGTTTTCTTTATGTGTAGGCCTTTTAGGCCCTATATTTGAATCTTGTTGTATTAGACAACACTATTTCGCTTCCGCTTGATGAATTGATGGTCTGTGACCTTTTGATGTGTAATATTTGTATCTTTCTCATATATGAGTTGCTATATGAGTTTTGTGTCGTAGAGTCTGCAATGTGCCAGTTTGTTCCACAAGTCTCGGTCTCTTTACTATACGTGAAAGCGATGTCTGAGCTTATGGCATGATCGAGGTGTTGTGTGCCGATGATCCATTCCGAGCACACCTGCCAATGAGTTTTGGCCTGGGATTGGTAAACCCGGTAACCCTCGATTGTGTAGCATGACCGGTTACACAACGTTTCACTGTATAGTTCTGGGGTCGGGGCGCCACAAGTTGGTATCAGAGCAGGACTGCCTGTAGGAAACCCTTTCTATTGGTCGATGTCGAGTCTAGTTGAAAATTATTTATAACCTAAAAATGAGTTGTGAAAACCTTCCTAGGATTCTTTTTACTCCTCATCCAACTCGCTCTACTCTGATTCTTATCTCTATTTGTTTTATGCTTGGTGTCGATGTTTAGGTTCTCGGGGCTTGGGTTTCTACCGTCCAGTTATGTCTCAAGTCCGTTATATCCGTTTGTTATCGCCGCGATGACGTTATGTCACCATGGTTGTCTAAATCTGTTTTAGTGTTTGCCATCTTCAATATCTATATCTGGAAGCACCCAAATGATCTATCCTATCTGTCGAAGGTGTTTACTAACTATGTCATTGTTCCAATTCTTCAGAATGGCTCCTACCCGTCATGGGGAAACAAGCAATCCTGATGCAGCGCCGCCACCTTCAATGGCGGAGGTCCTGATGGCTATTGAGCAAAACCGGTTGCGAAATGAGCGTCTGCTCGAGCAGCTGGTGCAGCAAGGGGCCAGGAGGAACACGGACTGCACCACTCTCACCGAGTTCTTGCGATCCCAACCTCCCACTTTCTCTGAAGCTAAGGAGCCGCTTGATGCGGATGATTGGCTTCGGGCTTTAGAGCGCAAGTTTGCCGCTCTTCACGTTCCGGTGGCAGAACATGTCAACTTCGCCACCTACCTGCTGGATGGAGCCGCCGGCTCCTGGTGGGAGAGCCACGTGGCAATGTTTGCCGCGGGCCATGTCTTCACCTGGGAGGAGTTCCGCGCCACTTTCCGTGCGGCGTATATCCCCAAGCCCATCCTGGAGCTCAAGAGGAGGGAGTTCCTGGACTTGACCCAGGGACGCATGGACGTCCAAGCCTATGGGCGGGAGTTCAACCACCTCTCCCGTTACGCCCCGCGGGACGTGACGAATGATGAGGACAAGCAATACCTCTTCCGCAAGGGGCTCGCACCTCGTCTCCGATACGAGCTCCTACCCTTCAAGTTCACTTCCTACCAGGAGCTCTACAACCAGGCTCTCACCATGGAGCAGGGTAGGAAGGAGCTGGAGGCTTCCAAGAGGCCAGCTTCCACCGACCAGCAGAGCTCCTCTTCTTCTGAGGGCAAGAAGCGCCGGGTGTTTGTGCCCTTCAGCGCTGTGCCCAAGGCACCTTCCGCGCCGAAGTCCACCGGGTACTTGCCACCTCCGCCTCGCCCAGCTACTTCGACCTTGGGTGCGGCTGGAGGCGGTTTCCGACCTCGGCTGCCTGCACCACCGGGGCTCACTTGCTTCGCTTGTGGCCAGCCGGGGCACTACTCCAGGGAGTGTCCCCAGAAGGCACCGGCTACCACAGCACCTGCTCCAGCACCCTCTACTCCAGCCGCCAAGGCTACCACTGTCAGCCGTGGCCGCCTGAACCACGTCTCGGCTGAAGGCGTTGAGGAGGACCCCGGAGTTCTCATGGGTACGCTTCGAATCAATGATTACCCTGCTTCAGTCTTGTTTGATTCTGGAGCATCACATTCATTCATATCAATAGCTTTTGCACACAACCATCAAATACCATTTGAGAACATGGACTCCCCGCTAGTGGTTAAAACCCCAGGGTCTCGTTGGCAAACCAAGTGGGTTACTTCCGAGGTTCAGATCACTATAGGCTATTGGTCTTTCCCGTTCCAGCTGATAGCACTGAAGTCAGATGGGCTAGATGTAATTCTGGGGATGGATTGGCTAGTGAAATACCAGGCCAACCTGGACTGTGCTGCCAAGTCTGTCACCGTGATCCACCCAACCGTCGGGCTGGTGAGTTATTGGTCACCCTCGTCCGCAATTCCCTCCGCTGCCACTCCACTCTCACCGGAGATCAGCTTATGTTTCCTGGAAGGAACCACACCGCCAGAAATGCATGAAGTCGCAGTGGTGTGTGACTTCCCCGATGTTTTTCCCGAGGAATTGCCCGGCATGCCACCTGATCGCAGCGTGGAGTTTGTGATTGAGTTGGTTCCGGGAACCGCCCCAGTTTCCAAAAGGCCCTACCGCATGCCAACGGAAGAGCTATCTGAATTAAAGAAGCAACTTGATGAGCTGCTAGAAAAGGAATTCATCCGGCCGAGTAGCTCACCTTGGGGCTGCCCGGTTATCTTTGTCAAGAAGAGGGATACAAATGTTCCTCGACTGGTTGTTGATTACCGCCCCTTGAATGCGGTGACCATCAAGAACAAGTATCCCATTCCTCGAATAACTGATTTGTTCGATCAACTGGCTGGTGCAACGGTATTCTCCAAGATGGATCTGAGGTCAGGCTACCATCAGATAAAAATCCGAAAGGAGGATATTCCCAAGACGGCTTTCACTACCCGCTATGGGTTATATGAGTACACCGTCATGTCCTTCGGCCTCACAAATGCTCCGGCTACATTCATGAGGCTGATGAACTCCATCTTCCACGAGTACCTCGATAAGTTTGTCATTATTTACATCGATGACATCCTTGTCTACTCCAAAACCGAAGACGAACATGCTGAGCATCTTCGACTTGTCTTAACCAAGCTTAGAGATCACCGCCTCTATGCCAAGTTCTCCAAGTGTGAGTTTTGGCTAAAGGAGCTCATTTTCCTCGGTCATGTGGTGTCAGCTGCCGGAGTAGCTGTGATACCAAACAAAATTTAGGCAATCCTGGATTGGCAAACTCCCAAGTCCGCCAAAGATATCCGAAGCTTCCTTGGATTGGCGGGTTATTACCGCCGATTCATCGAGGGCTTTTCCAAAATAGCCAAGGCATTGACTGACCTCCTCAAGAAGAATAAACAATTTGTGTGGTCAGACAAGGCTGAAGAAAGTTTCCAAACCCTCAAGGTCAAGCTCTGTCGTGGGGTTGTCACGGCAAGTTCTTCCTCCGGGAAGATGAGTTCTGGGGCCATTGATGACTGAAGTACGCTGGAACGGTTAATCTCGCCAAGGAACAAGGATTTACCCAGGTTCGGCCCCTCTGATTCGAGGTAAAGACCTACTTCCTGCTTCTATGTTATTGCTCTTGATATATCTCGATTACAAGGACCCGGCTCCCACAACTTAGGAGCCGGCGACTTCTCTCTGGTGGCTAGGGTTTCTCTACTGGTTGAAGCTTATCGATCTAAGGTCCAGGACCCCGCTTATAAAGGCTGCCGGGTCTCTGGACTTACACTTTACACCGAGTCATACTAGAACACGGAGTCCTACTCTACGTCTTGGTCTTCCAAGTTTAGACTCCGGGTTGTACTTGGACTCCTTCCGGACGGGTCCTTTCTTCATCATGGGCCTTGGTCGGCTTGTCTCCAGCCTAGCCCATGCGACTTGATACGTGACTCGGCTTTGGCCTTCTTGGTCTTGGCGGGTCTACTTTCCGGGTCCATGGGCCTACCTATAAAGTATCCCCCCATTAGTAGCCCCCGAATTTATCTGGGCACAGCTTGGCGGCTTCCTCTGACTTGCTGATTCGACTCTCTGGGTCGACTCCTTCCACTTGAGCCAATGGCTCCAAAGTCGCCTGCTGCTAGCTCCAAGATGAATTCCTGCATAAAAACATAACACATATATAAAATGAGTCCACTCTTATCCCTTGTTCAAGCCACTACTCTCGCCCTCGTACTAGCAGGCCGGGTTCTGGCGTGACTCTTGCGAACAAGGGCTAGATAAACTGATTTCACTGTCACAGGACTCGTCATTCTGAGACAAGCCGGCTACTTCCATATCTGTGACCTTTGACCTTTCTCTGTTATAACTCCTTATCTGTCTTGTTAGCCACTGGAACGTTTTTACTGAAACGTTACCGATAGTCAACTGTGAACCCACTCTGTAACTTTCTAGGGTTTTACCCCCCTTTATAAATCTCGAAGGGTTAAGTCTTAAATCTCACTTGCCCCTTCAGCTCAAACCTCTCCTTCCTCTCTTCGCGCCCATCTCTTCCCGCGCCCAGCACGCACCGCCCGCACGCCATGGCCCCCAAGCGCTCAAAGACCACATCGAAGGCCAAGGCGACCACGTCGAGCAGGACGGTGAACATTGCCGCCGCGGCCGCCGCCGCCGCCAAACCCTCCTCCAAGCGATCGATCTCCGCCGATTGGAGTGGATCTACGGTCTCGGCGGAGCAATTGAAGACCCACAGGCTCTCAGGTTTGATCCCTTCTAGTGCTCAAGCTCGGGCCCCAGGGGATGAGATCGTTCCCTCTCCCGCTAAGGACGAAGTAGTTGTCTTCGTGGAGCACCTATTCCGCGGCTTTTCTCCCCCCGGCGATTTTTTCTTCCGCCAGCTCCTCGAGCTTTACGAGCTGCGGATTCACGATCTTGCTCCTAACTCCATCCTCACCCTTTCTAATTTTGTCGTTCTCTGTGAGGATTACCTCCAGATTAAACCTGATATCAACCTTTGGCTCGAGCTCTTTTACTGCAATCCTCAACCTGAAACCTCTGGGGGTCCTCTTCTCCAATGTGGCGCCGTCGCCCTTCAACGGCGCCTCAACTCCGTCTTCCCTAAGCCAGTTTTCCCAAATCGCATCAAAGACTGGCAAAGAACTTTCTTTTATTGCAAGGACACTTCCCCTGCAGATGAACCTAAGCTTCCCCTGTTCTCTGAGGAACGCCTCCGGGCGACTCCTCTGATGAAAGCCAGGTGCCCAGAGGCCGACCGGCCAAGGGTCGAGTCTCTGATCACTCGCATCCGGGCACTCTTGTCCCACAATTTGGAAAATATGGATTTGGTCCGTTGCTGGACAACCTGGAGAATCCAGCCGCTGAGTCCTAGGACTCGACTGATCTGCTCATATACCAGATGCGCTGGTGATGACCTCCGGGTTACGGAGCAGTTGTCTGATGGACCCGAACTTGGTCGACTCATCAAGAAGTTGACTGGGAAACCGGTGAAGGATCAAGCTCATTTCGGGCTCCAACCCTTCTGCTCAACAAACCCAGCTCCTGATGTAAGTATTACTCTCTACTTTATTTCAACCTTGACTTCACTTGTATTGCTTGCTGACTCATGTTTACTAACTCTTTTGCAGCTCACCGACTCCTTCTGGAAGCCGGCCTCTGGAGCTGGTTCTAAGAATAAAGCTGAAGCTGAGGCTGAAGCTGAAGAAGAAATCCCTGCCACAGATCAAACCACTGTGGCAGATGATACTGATGATGCGGATGAGGAGTCCTCCCAGGAGGCTCCTGCTGATGATGGTGCTGACGATGAGGAGTCCTCGCCAGAGGCTCCAACTAAGAATGCTGATGAAGAGGAGTCCTCTCAAGAGGCTCCCATTGTGGAAGAAACCGACGATGACGAGTCCTCTCCAGAGGCTCCCCCCACTAGGCAAACTGACACTGCCTCTGCTGCTGCTCAATCATCCCCATCCGCAGAGTCCTCTGCCAGGAGTCATTCCTCATCCTCTCCAGCCTCAAACAATAATGGCTCTCGAGAGGCTGTTCCCAAGGTACCACTCTCACGAGTCCTTGGGTCCTCTCGCTCCCCCACTAAGCCTGAAGAGCAAATGCAGAGTGTTATCGCCGCTAGGAAGAGGAAGCTACGTTCTGATGGGCCTGCAGATGCTCCTGAGCCTCTGCCAGTCTCACACCAACGGAAATCGACCTCTCCTCCCCAAAAGGACGACTCTTACAACTCTGGTTTGTCAATGCCTTCTTCAAGCTCTCAGACCGCCTTGGATCTGGAGACCAATATTGGGTAAAACTCTTTTGTCTCTGTACTTGCAATTGTATGACTTCTGATCTTTCCTTTCACTAGGTTTATTGACTTCTATCTCTGAATATTTCAGGGCTCGGCCTTGTGCCAAGGTAACAAAACTCCCAGGCATGGCTGATGTCTCCTCTGGGCGTGGACCTGCCCCTCCATCGACTTCTCAGACAACCAGTACGAGGACAGGTCCCTCCATCGCTGCATCAGCTGGCGCAGCCACGACTCCTACCATTCCCGAGTCCTCTTCAAAGGCTCGAGCGGCGACTCCAACAACAGTCCAGCCCAGCTCTGGTGCTGCGACTCCTGATTCTGCGCCTCCAGTTCAGCCGGCTCCTGTCAAGCCGACTCCTGCAGCCTCTCCATCAATCAAGATCAAGTCATCTACTGACTACAGTCGACTTCGGGTGGCAGATAACATGTCATTTTCCGAAGCCTATGCTGAAGCAGTCGACTTGAACGATCAAGCTGCTAGGCTGAAGGACGACGAGCAAGCGGCTCTTAGGTCTCTTCACATGGTTCATGAAGTAAGCTTTTCTGACTTCTCTTTTCATGCTTTCTGGCATCATCCTATCTCAGTAGCCCCCAAGCACCTGTCTGTGGTGACTTGTGACTAGGATAGGTGCTTTGATTTGATACTGAACTCAATTGCTATATGGAAAAATTTTGCACGCTGTAGCCCCCAAGCACTGAGTCCTTAGCTCTACTAGGACTCGGGGCTGATAGTTTACTGTCTGTCGGGTCCTTAGACCAAAAACTTTCGCACGAGTAGCCCCCAAGCGCCGAGTTGTCAGCCTGCGACGACTTGGAGCTACCAATATATATTACTCACTGATACCTTACTTGAAGAAAAAATTTCTGTTCTGCGAGTAGCCCCCAAGCGCCAAGTTGCTAACTTGTGGCGACTTGGAGCTTATGACTTGTCGATTATAACTCATGCCTGCTTTTCTGATAGAAAGAATTGACTCCTGAGTAGCCCCCAAGCGCCAAGTTGTTAACTTGTGACGACTTGGAGCTCATGAGTTCTTTATGTAACTTGTAGAGCTCACTTGTGCTTTATGACTTGTAATTGCAGTGCATTGTCTCCAAGATGAAGAGAGACATGAAAGAACTTGAGGACCAGGCAGCTGCCAGTGCCAGATCTGCCATGGCCGAAAAAGAACACTCCCTTCAGCTTGAGAAGGATCTGAAGACCTTAGCTGCTCAACTGGAGCAGGTGAAAAAAGAGTCGGCTGATGCAAAAAAGATTGCTCAGAAAGCACACACTGACCTACAAGCTGTGTTCAACACTTGCAAGAAGGGCATTGGTGCAATGTGTCAGCATATATTTGGTGAGTTTATGACTTTTGCCTGCTTGCTTTTGTACCTTTCTGAATTGCTTTTCAACTGACAATGACTCCTTGACTTCCTTTCTGCAGGGGCTGACTCCCCAAAACTTAAATTGATCACAAGCAAACAACTGTCTGAGATGCTTGATTACTGTCATGGGCTACAAGAGGGAGCCCGTTCTGTGGTCAAGTATTTGAATCATAAAGGCAAGTGCCCCAAAGAGCCTGAACGTCTGGTGGACGAGTTGTCCAGAGCACCAGGCTATGTACGTCTGTGGAAACAATCTTCTATGAGGAGATCTGCTATCAGGATCTTGGCCTTAGCCCACAGCTACTATCCCACTGTTCTTGAGCCAGCAATGCTTACAATGGGGAAGCCTGAGCAGCATGAGATGGCAAACCTTTTACTCAGAATGATTTCATAGCCGAAGAAAAGCTGGTGCGGCCATATGCTTGTGAGATTGCGAATAAGATGGACCCTGAGGTATGGGTTCATCATTATGATTTGGAGAACAAGAGAGTCACTCCAGTAACTCCTGAGATAGTAAACTTTGGCCGCCCATCACAGGACCCATCTGGTGTATTCACTGCCTCTGCCGGTCCGAGTTCATCGTCACCGGCGGCTCCTGTTCCAAGTGCTGAGCCTACCCTGAAGACTCCTGCTGCGCCCACTCCTTCTAGAGCTGTCTCTGGAGACGCTCAGAAACAAGCAGATCTTGCTAAGCATATGAAGAGTCCCAAGGGTACTGGATTTCAAGCGAAGAGAGTCGCCACCAAGCCTCCATTGAAGCCGGCTCCTTCTTCCGCTGCTCAAGCACAAGGCAAATCTCCTGCTAAGAAGAACTCATCGACTCCTGCTGTTCAAGCAAAGGATAAGTCACCTGCTGAGAAGGACTCCTCGACTCTGGCGAAGGAGTCGGCTCCTCTAGAAGACAACCCTCTGAATGACTTTTGATTATTATGTGATGCTGTGTTACTATTGAAACTTTGTAGTTATGCTCTACTGGTGCTTTTAAACTATTGAGCTTGTTGAGCTCTTTTGAGTTGTAAAGATGCACTACTGGTGCTTTAAACTATTTAGCTTGTTAGCTATTTTGAATTTGTGCCAATCGGCTTGGTTCTTATAACCCGTCTAATTTTTCACTGATGAATAAGTAGGCCCTGCATGACTTCTCGTACAGCTTGTGCTGACAGGTTCTTAACTCATATGTTCCTTAGGATCCATAAGAGAAAGAAGCAAGTCATGCCTGTAGATAGATCATATTGTGCAGGATGCATCTGACTTACCAGCGAGAAAACTAGGAAAATTTGGCTACTGTGCCGGGTCCAAGAGTTTAAGCTTAACTTTTTTCACTGAAAAGCAAGCCCCCAAGAACCTGATGATCAAAATTTAAAGAACAAAGCGCACTCACTGGGTGACTCGACTAAAGGACTCATGTTCACAAAAGCCGGCTTTATTTCATTTGATCATAATAATTTGATTACATCTAGGCATGGCTCACTGGGCTCATTGCCTTTCAACTCATGAATCTATTACAACTTAGGTATAATATGGACGTAGCTGAGCTATGTTCCAAGGCCTCTTTGCCTCTGCATAAGGATCTAGAGTATGAGCTGTATCAGCTCCTTTGCCTACACTTGCCGGCTCTCGCACATCCATCAGATAGTACGATCCGTTGTTCAGATTCTTGCTTATGACGAACGGTCCTTCCCATGGTGGAGATAACTTGTGCATCCCTTCCTTACTCTGGACAAGGCGAAGCACTAAGTCTCCTTCCTGGAAAGTCCTGGTTTTGACTCTGCGTGCGTGATATCGCCGCAGGTCCTGCTGATAAACTGCTGATCTCTCAAGGGCTAGCTCCCTTGCTTCCTCAAGTGCATCGACCGAGTCCTGGCGGGCGAGTTCGTTTTCTGTCTCCACATAATTGGCGACTCGTGGCGAGTCATGCAACAAGTCGCTTGGCAAGACAGCTTCTGCTCCATACACCATGAAGAAAGGTGTGAAGCCAGTAGATCTGTTAGGAGTCGTCCTGATGCTCCAAAGCACTGCTGGTAACTCCTCAACCCAAGACCCGGCGGCTCTTAGCAAAGGGACTCGGAGCCGAGGCTTAATTCCCTTCAGCAACTCCTGATTTGCCCTCTCTGCTTGTCCATTGGACTGTGGATGTGCCACTGAGGCTAGGTCGAGTCTGATGTTGTTCTCACCGCAAAACTTGGCCATCTCCCCAACTGATAAGTTGGTACCATTGTCTGTAATGATGCTATGAGGATACCCAAAACGTGTGGCTATCTTCTTGAAGAATCTCACAGCTGATGCACCGTCGACTCTGCTGACGGGTTCCACTTCCACCCACTTGGTGAACTTGTCAACTGCTACTAGCAGATGGGTCTTCTGACAAGGCGACTTTGAGAAAGGGCCCACCATGTCGAGTCCCCAAACTGCAAATGGCCAAGTGATAGGGATGGTTCTGAGTTCTTGAGCTGGCACGTGGTCTTGCCTTGCGTACCTTTGACATCCATCACAGACTCGAACTATCCTCTCTGCATCTAAATGTGCTGTCAACCAAAAGAACCCGTGTCTGAAAGCTTTTGACACCAAGGATCTAGTGGATGCATGATGACCACAATCTCCTGCATGAATCTCTTGTAATATTTGTTTGCCCTCTTCTGGAGACACACATCTCTGGTAGACTCCAGTAACGCTTCTTCTATATAACTCGCCATTAATGACTGTATAGGACTTGCATCGCCTGATGAGTTGCTTTCGCTTGACCTCATCCTTTGGGAGTTCACCCCGCAGGAGATAGGCTAGGTAGGGCTCTGTCCACGTTGGGATTGCTCGTACTGCTGCAACAAGTGCCGACTCTGGGTCTGGAAAGGCTAACTCTTCCTCTGTGGGCAACTTGACTGAAGGGTGGTGAAGCTCGTCCAAAAACACATTTGGTGGTACTTTCTCTCGACGAGAGCCGAGTCGTGATAACGCATCAGCGGCTTCGTTCTTGCGTCTGTCAATATGCTCCACTTGATAACCAGAAAAGAACCCGGCTATCTGTTCGACTGCTCTTCTATAAGCTGCCATGTTTGCATCCTTCGAGTCCCAAGTTCCAGATACTTGCTGAGCTACGAGATCCGAGTCTCCAAAGCACCTGATACGCTTGATGTTCATCTCCTTGGCCAAACGCAGGCCATGTAGCAAAGCCTCATACTCTGCCATGTTGTTGGTGCAATCAAAGTGTAACTGAAGGACGTATGCTAACTTATCTCCCTTAGGCGATGTTAACACCACGCCGGCTCCTGAGCCTTCCAACTGTCTGGACCCATCAAAGTGCATTGTCCAATACTTGGTGCAAGGGGTGCTTGGTGAAGATGTAAAATCTGTCCAATCATTGACAAAATCCACCAAAGCTTGAGATTTGATCGCTGTCCTTGGCTCATATGTGATATGATAAGGACCCAACTCAATTGCCCACTTGGCGACTCGCCCTGTTGCCTCTCTGTTGCGTATAATATCTGCTAGCGGTGCTGAACTCACCACCTTAATTGGATGCTCTTGGAAATAATGCTTGAGCTTTCTACTTGCAAGAAAAACTCCATAAACTAATTTCTGCCACTGAGGGTACCTTTGCTTTGACTCTGTGAGGACTTCACTGATGTAGTAGACAGGTCTCTGCACTGGGTACTCCTTTCCTTCCTCTGCACGTTCCACAACTACTACTGCGCTGACAACTCTCTCGTTGGCAGCTACATATAATAGCATGGGCTCCTTATCTGTAGGAGCTGCAAGCACTGGTGCTGTTGATAAAGTTTTCTTCAACTCCTCAAAAGCACGGTCAGCCTCTTCATCCCATAGGAATTTGTCTGACTTCTTCAGGAGTCGGTAGAGAGGACCCGCCTTCTCCCCGAGTCTGGAAATAAACCTGCTCAGAGCTGCCACACATCCAGTAAGCTTTTGGACGTCCTTCAGACAAGTCGGCTTCTGCAAGTTATGGATAGCCTTGATTTTCTCTGGATTTGCCTCAATGCCTCTCTCTGAAACGATGAAGCCTAGGAGTTTGCCAGCAGGGACTCCAAAGACACACTTGGTCGGGTTGAGCTTCATCTTATACTTGCGTAGGTTCTCAAAGGTTTCTGTCAAGTCTGCTATCAAAGAGTCGGCCTTCTGAGATTTGACAACTACATCATCCACATAAGCATGAATATTCCTTCCAATCTGTTTTTTGAAACAGTTCTGGATACACCTCTGATATGTAGCTCCCGCATTCTTGAGTCCAAAGGGCATTGTTGTGTAACAAAATGCTCCAAAGGGCGTGATGAAGGACGTTTTCAACTCATCCTCTATGTTGAGTCTGATCTGATGGTACCCTGAATATGCATCCAAGAAACAAAGCAACTCTGACCCCGCTGTGGAGTCGATGATCTGGTCTATGCGAGGTAGTGCAAACGGGTCCTTAGGGCAATGCTTGTTCAGGCCCGTGAAGTCGATGCACATCCGCAACTCTCCTGTCTTCTTTGGTACTAACACTGGATTAGCCACCCACTCTGGGTGAAAGACCTCCTTGATGAACTCGGCTGCGAGGAGCCGAGCCACCTCTTCTCCTATGGCTTTCCTCCTGTCATCATGAAACTTTGCGCAGACCCTGCTTGACTGGTCTTGCATTAGGATTAACGTGTAAGCTGTGCTCGGCGAGTTCTCTCGGGACTCCTGGCATGTCAGATGGCTTCCATGCAAAAACGTCCCGGTTCTCACGGATGAACTCGACGAGCGCGCTTTCCTATTTATCAGAGAGGTGTGCCCCAATGGTGAACTGCTTGGAAGAGTCACCAGGGGTGAAGTCGACTTGCTTTGTGTCCTGAGCTGACTTGAATTTCATCTTCTCCTCTGTGGCCGGCTTCTTAAGGACCGAGTTGTCCTCCGGATCCACGTTTGCCTTGTAAAACTTCAGCTCCTCTTGAGCACAAGCTGTCTCAGCCATGGCTGCATCACCAATCTCGCACTCCAATGCCATCTGTCTGCTGCCATTAACTGTGATGATTCCTGCTGGACCTGGCATCTTGAGCTTCAAGTACACATAACATGGCCTGGCCATAAACTTAAAATATGCAGGTCGACCAAAAAGAGCATGATATGGGCTCTTAAGGTCCACTACCTCAAAGGGCATAATCTCTGAACGAAAATTCTCCACTGTGCCAAAAGCAACCTCAAGATAAATCTACCAATGGGCTTGGCCGACTTCCCTGGTACTATCCCGTGAAACACTGTCTCTGTTGGAATTAGCTGTCTATCTTGCAGCTGCATCCTCTTGAATGTGTCGTAATATAAGATGTTGATACTGCTTCCACCATCCATAAGCACTTTGTTCAATGTATAGCCCCCAACTTGAGGTGCCACTACCAAGGCTAGCTGCCCTGGCTCGTCGACTCTTGGAGGATGATCTGCCCGACTCCATGTGATGGTTTGCTCTGACCACCTGAGCCACTGTGGAAGGGCCGGCTCTACTGCATTAACTGCTCTGACTTTCAACTTCTTGGAAGCTTGGACGTATAGTTGTGAAGACATGGTAGCTGCCACGAC